>LR812542.1:33217335-33477502 GCA_903798195.1 Danio kyathit
GTGAGTACGGCCTAACTCTACTTTCAAGTCATTTTAGATCATCTTAGATCTTCCCGGAGATTATGTTTGGCTGGATCTTTGACATTCCGAAGATTCTCCTGCTTTAGCTGTAGTTGCTTGTTTTCTTTACAAATTGAGATAATTTTAGATGAGCATGCTGTAATTTGCTTCTCAAAAATATTTTTAATCAGTTTAATTCAGAAAGAAATGTATTATAACAATGTGCAGACCCGGATTGGCTAATCAGGAGGACCGGGAGAATTCCCGGTGGGCCGGTCTGTTTTTTAGTCGCGAGGGCCGGTGTCCCTAGCTGCTTGCACTCTCAGCAGTGACCATAGCCTCACTCTTTTTATTCATTATTTTGCCACAGCTCCACTCTTTTTATTTATTTTCTCGCAGCCCTGTGAGCAAAATGCAGCCTACAGGTTAATGATGACGTAACTATCATTCGACCCCAAACAGCGGCACCTTAGTGAATATAAGAATTAGAATAAGTAATATTAATGAATATTACACCTGCTCAATGGAAATCAGATGATTCACTACATTAATAAATCTGACATAACTTGATCAGAAATCTAAAAAGGGGAGAAAAAGATTAAGCCATCAATAGAAAGTAATACTGTGGTTAAGAGTCTTGCAGATAACAGTGCAATACTTATTTTTTATTCCAAACGCACCAGCAGAACAGCGCCATTGTGGTTCAGTGGTCAGCACGTTGCATTATGACGACGGCGACCCGAGTTCTAACCTCACCTATAATAATACTGTTTGGGTTACTTGTATAGGTGCACATATTTTATTTAAATTTTTTGTGTGACCACCATTACAAAGGACTGGATATCTATAAAGAATTTTGCACAGAATATATATTCAGATGTTGCAGGAAAGGACATTGTGATGTTTTAAAGTATAGTGTTGGAGATATAGCTACCCTTTAATGTTCTCATATTTACGAAAAACATTTGAAGTTCTAAAGCAGCTGTTTCCTTGAAAAAGACGTGATAGTGTCATTAGAAACTGAATTGGAAATGATGTTATTTTAATATAGTCAGTCTTGAACTGTGGTTGGCCGGTTTAAGGCTTGAAACTCCAGGGCTGAAAAGGAGTCCCACTCCGGCCCTTACAATGTGTGACACATTGCTGACCTTCCCCCTTAATATATGACCATTAATCAGCCAATTACTCAATTACTTATAAGGAGCACACATGACACAACAGTGTGGTCAGTTGTTTTGTTGTTGTTGTGCTAACACATCCACAAGTAAATACTTTACAATGCACAAATATCACTATTGCTAATAACAGTGGTTCAGGGATTAATCGTACTGCTATTTTTTTCAATAAAACAAGTGTGTGTGTGTGTTTGTGTATAGATAGGTAGGTAGGTACGTGGGCAGACAGGCAAGCACCCAGCAAAAATGTATACACCCCCTTACAGATCTTCCTTTAATACTTTCTATAGGATATTATGCTCTATTTGTGTATATACACTCACCGGCCACTTTATTAGGTACACCGTACTAGTACCGGGTTGAACCTCCTTTGCCTTCAGACCTGCCTTAATCCTCTGTGGCAAAGATTCAACAAGGTACATGGAATATTTCTCAGAGGTGTTGGTCCATATTGACATGACAAATCTGCAGTAACTGCGTGATGCTATCATCTGCACATTTATGATGCAAATCTCCCATTCTACCACATCCCAAAGGTGCTTTATTGGATTGGATGCTGGTGACTGTGGAGGCCATTTGAGTACAGTGAACTCATTGTCATGTTCAAAAAAACAGGCTTTATGACATGGCACGTTATCCTGCTGGAAGTAGCCATCAGACGATGGGTACACTGTGGTCACAAAGGGATGGACATGGTCAGCAACAATACTCAGGTAGGCTGTGGCGTTGACACGATGCTCAACTGATACTAATGGGCCCAAAGTGTGCCAAGAAAATATCTACACCACCACCAGCAGCCTGAACCATTGATACAAGGCAGGATGGATCCATGCTTTCATGTTGTTGACACCAAATTCTGACCCTACCATCCAAATGTCGCAGCAGAAATAGACTCATCAGAACAGGCAACGTTTTTTCCAATCTTCTATCATCCAATTTTGGTGAGCCTGTGTGAATTGTAGCCTCAGTTTTTTGTTCTTAGTTAACAAGAGTAGCATTCAGTGTGGGCTTCTGCTGCTGTAGCCAATCCGCCTCAAGGTTTGACGTGTTCGTTCTAAGAGATTCTCTTAAGCATACCTTGGTTGTAACGAGTGGTTATATCAGTTACTGTTGCCTTTCTATCTAAATGCATTGAGTTGCTGTCATGTGATTGGCTGATTAGAAATTTGCGGTAACGAGCAGTTGGACAGGTGTCCCTAATAAAATGGCAGAGGAGTGTACATTAAATTAGTCAGCACCAATGCCAAAAATAGAACTAATGTAAGAAAATAACTTAAGATCATGGTGCAAAAATGTGTACCTCCCAATGTATGGGTTAGGGAAATATAATAAATAAAATGTTAATAAAAAGGGTAAAGAGAACCATAAAAATATTATCAATATCATATTAGTTTTGCAACACTTCATTAGAATTTAAATGTATTATCTTTGTTCCTAAAGATGTTAGGTGACCACACTATTATTTTAATGAATATAACTGTTTAATAGAAGTGCTTTTGTTTTTGCTTATAAAAGATGAATCAGAAGACACTTTATATCTTCGTGATATCTAGACTAGAAATACTATTTTAACATAATTTTGTGTGTAAAAATGTCATCACCTTGAACATCTCTTTTTGATTCTCTCTGCAGTTGGTTCATTTTCAGTGGGAGTGAGGCTGTGAACAGAGGCGGCACAGAGAGCGGCACCACTCGCCAAGATCCAACACAAAAACCCTGCTGTTTTGTCCTGCTCGACTGCTAGCACAAGATAAAAAAAAGATTTGATCTTTTTTTTTTTTTTTTTTTTTTTTTTTTTTTTGTGACTGCTGTGTTTTGCTGACCAATCAGACATACTTTTATTCACAACCAATCTAACAGCATTTAGCTTATGTGTGATCAAACAACAACAACACGAAGGAAGCATGAGGTTGCATGCTGCTGCTTCATGCTCTGAAAGAAAATTGCTTTGCTCCAGAATGTCTGCCCACCAATCACGTTTATTTAGGCTGAACTCTATTTGCGGTTAACCTATTATTTCTCAATTAACAGTTCTATTCTTTTTTGTTTGTTTGTTTTTAGCTGTCACAATCATGCAACATGAAATAGCAATAAAATTGAATGCATTGTATACAGGTGAAGTCAAAATTATTCGTCCGTCTGTGAATTTTTTTATTTTTTTTACATTTCTCAAATGATATTTAACAGCAAGACATTTTGGTCACACTTTATTTTGATGGTCCGTTTGTTGAATTTAAGTTACATTGCATCTACATGCCAACTAATTCTCATTAGATTATAAGTATACTGTTAAGTTGGGGTTAGGAGTAGGGTAAGTTGACATGTACTTGCAAAGTTTCTTATAAACTTAAAGGTAAATGTCTGTTGAAGGAGCAGTATCAACAGATATTAAGCATGACAGTCTGCTAATACTCAAATAGACCATTAAACTAAAGTGTTACCAACATTTTTTTTACAGTATTAATTTTTTTTTTCTTCTGCAGAAAGTCTTTGTTAGAATAAAAGCAGTAAATGTTTTTAAAAACAATTTTAAGGTCAATATTAGCTATATATATATATATATATATATATATATATATATATACTGAACTTACCCTTAGTTAAGCCTTTAAATTGCACTTTAGGCTGAATACTAGAGTCTTGAAAAATATCTAGTTAAATATTATTTTCTGTCATCATGGCAAAGATAAAAGAAATCAGTTATTAGAAATTAGTTATTAAAACTATTGGGCTCTATTTTAACGATCTACTGTAGGCGCAATGTCTAAATCTAAATGTCTAATTGCCGAATCCGCTTTTGCTATTTTAGAGACTAAAAATACGGTCTGCGCTGTGGCACATGGTCTAACAGGGTTGTGTGTTTTGAGAATAAACTAATCAGAGTCTTGTCTCCCGTTCCCTTTAAGAGTTGCATTGCACCATGATACATTTGCTATATTTACATGGCGGACTTTGTAAGTGGAAAAACTAAATGCTTCACTAGCGAGAAAACCGTTGAACAAACCATCTGCAGCTCGAGGATAAAAAATAAGTCTCCTCCAATCGGCCTTTACTTTCACTTTCTCTTTCTCCCTTTCGTGGATAAGGAAACAGTGTTGTACGCACAGACATCCATTAGCCTACATTACAAAGATTTGTTTTAAAACTATTTCTAAATTCAGTTCTAATTTTCAGCAAACGAATAAATGAACAATAATAACGAAGTGTGGTCAAAAAACAGAGTTATATCCAAACACGCGTCCTATGCCCCATATGGTCCAAAACTTGACAGGTGGACAAATCTAAGCTTGTTGTTAATAAAACAAATATAAATATGCATAAAATAAATAATAATGCTAATAATAATAACATTATACAAAAGAAAGTTGTCGTGAATAAACTGAAAAAGCCACCCAAGATGAAGGAATGAAGGCAGTCGTTTTTATATTTATGTAAAAAAGTTGAATTTTTGTAATGTTTTAATCCTTTAATTCTTTTTCATTTGTAAAGATATTTGCATATTGCTGTACATCCTGTGTGTAATAAGCAATGTTTAAGTGAGGCGCACAACTAACACGCTATGTGCTGGACTTTAGACCTGCTTTCAGCCGGTCTATTGCACCGTCTATTTTCGTTCCTCAAAATAGCAACGCGTCAACAATGCACCTTAACACACCTCCTTTCTAGACTGGAACACCCATGAGTCCACAAAGTGGAGCAAATGGATTTGCTATTTAAACAATGTGGCGGAAAACGGGAAAATTAAGGTTGCGCTGGTCTGAAAATAGCAACATGTCGGGGCAAACACGCCTTGCGCCTTATTGTGCCAGGTGTATGATAGGGCCCTTTATGTTTAGAAATATGTTGAAAAATTCTTTCCGTTAAACAGAAATTTGTGAAAATATATAAGGGAGGCTAATAATTCAGGAAGGCTAATAATTCTGACTTCAACTGTATATACTTTTAACTTTTACCGATTAAGTATACTACAATATTCTTATATAAGGATTGCAATGCTTGATTCGGATTGGTTAATGAACATTAAGGTGTGCAGTTTATTTGTAGTTCCAGACAAATTTATATCACTACGCTGAATGATTTTAGTTGTCCTTACTAAATAACAGCAAAACTTTCCTAAAACCAATTTCACCAATTTTTGCCACTAAACAACAATGCTTAGAGTAAGTAGATGTCACTTTTTATTTTGAGGGGAACCATCTCTTCATTGATTTAATTATTTATGAACTTTTTTTTTAGCTAAAACTTGCAGTAGCTGGCAATAAAAGTCTTACAGAGTCATCCATATGATTCATTCTAAAGGCTGATTGCTTCAGGAATTAAAGTTTACAGCATTATGAATGATTTATTGAATTCATTCATTTTCTTTTCGGCTTAGTCCCGTTATTAATCCGGGGTCGCCACAGCGGAATGAACCACCAACTTATCCAGCACGTTGTTTTACGCAGCAGATGCCCTTCCAGCCGCAACCCATCTCTGGGAAAGATTTATTGAATTATTAGTTTAAAAGTTAGTGCTAATCTTTCAGTTTATATCACCAATGTCCAAATCCATATGCATATATTAATATGTTATTGGCTTTGAGGTGAACCATCTCTTCATTGATTTATTTAAAAAATGTATTTTTTACATTTAACTGAAATTGGCAGTAGCCGGAGTGATTCATTTATATGATTCGTTCTAAAGGCTGATTATGTCAGGAATAAATTATACAGCTTTTTCTTATAAATGATTTATTGAATAATTACTTCAAAAGTTTGTGCCAGTGTTTTAATTTATATCACCCATGTCCAAATTCATATACATTATTCATATTTTATTGATTTTGAGGTGAATCATCTCTTCAATTATTTATATAATTTATTTATTTAACTAAAGTTGGCAGTAGCTGGCAGTAGAAGTCTGAGTGATTTTCATATGATTTATTCAAAAGGCTGATTGCTTCAAGAATTAAGTTTACAGCATTTGTATGAAGGATTTATTGAATCATTAGTTCAAAAGTTAGTGCTAATCTTTCAGTTTATATGACCGATGTCCAAATTCATATACATTTATTATTATTATTATTATTATTATTATTATTATTATTATTATTATTATTATTATTATTATTATTATATGTATTTTGAGGTGAACCATCTCTTTATTGATTTATAAAATGTATTTATTTTTAAATTGACTAAAATTGGCAATAGCTGGCAGTAAAAGTCTGAGTGATTCATTCATATGATTCATTCTAAAGACTGATTGCTTTAGGAATTAAGTTAACAGCATTTTTTTAATGAACGATTTATTAAATCATTAGTTCAAAAGTAGGTAGTGCAGTAGGTAGTGCTGTCGCTTCACAGTGTGTATGGATGTTTCCTAGAGATGGGTTGCAGCTGGAAGGGCATCCGCTGCGTAAAACGGGTGCTGGATAAGTTGGCGGTTCATTCCGCTGTGGCGACCCTGGATTAATAAAGGGACTAAGAGAAAATGAATGAATGAATGTTGTGGTCAAAAATGTTTAGCTTAGATTTTTCCCAATGGGGTGTATGCAAAGACTTTTAATTTCAGTCAGCCAGTCCCAGGGCTACCTTTTGATTGTCATCCCATACAAAATCGCCTCATTTAATATCTGATTTCTTTAAAAAAAAACTTTTATCTTCACTACCTGGCTGAGATACGATATAAAGTGGGTATCAGACCAAACAAGAAGCACTGCATTAAATGAGATTTTTCCACATTTAAAATTTATAGAAATTAATTTTACCCCAGTATTTTTACTGGAGTTTCTGCCCTAGCTTGCTGCTAATGACGGCGCCAGTGTTTAAGCGATCTATTGTCTCTTTTTTTACGCTTTAACAACCAAATGGATGCTGAAGTCTATTTAAATGATTATATTTAAACATCGATGCTGTAAAAGGACATCAATGCTGTAAAAGGAACCTTATGAAATTGAAAATAGACACAAAGCTTTCACCGGAAGTTCATCATTGGCTGAAAAACACTAGCTGTGTATATAGCCCATTGCCCTGGTTTAATGTTGCTTGTCTTTTTTGCTCTAATTGAATGGAAGCACTAACAATTGTTATTTTGTTTTAGTGAGCATAGCTCATGAATTCATATAAAAATTACAACAACCTACATTATTTACTCCAAAAAAAGCATGCCTATCACCTCTCTACTGTGATATAACACAAAAAACAGAATGTAAGTCATGTGACAGTCATTGTCTCCTTGATGTTAATGCAATCAGCTTGGAACAAAAGCAGCAAAACGTGAGCTCACATTGACATCTGTTATCTGAGATGAATATGCATGCACACACACTCACTCAGCGGTTTCATGGAGCTGCACAGGACACACACACACATGCCTGTGGCTACTCTGTGATCAAAGAGCCTGGCACTTTCTTTAATCACTTCTACATGTATAAGATATTCCGGAAGGATCCCGCTTAGCTTGCGACAGGCTGTGGCGAACGCTTTGCATGTCTGACCCGACTGATCGATAAGTTATTAAAGAACAACCTCATGGAGGCTCGTCAATTAATTCAGGGCTGTCAGGCTGCGGTCGTCCCAGTTGCGCGATTTTCTCCCAGAATCCTCCTGCGGTCCCGGACGACCTTACGCTTGCTCATCAGACACACACACACATACAGATGCATTAACCTGAAGAAACTAGAAGGAGATTTAATGGGATTTTAACCGCCTAATTTTGTATCAATCAAATCGAGCTGTTCAGTCAGCATCAAAACACTTTTCGTACACAAGCACATGCAAATGTAATATTAATGTTCGTTTAGATGTCTCAATTTGAGTGGGTGTGTTGGGTAATTAGAGGATGGAGATTAAAGGGGATATATCATAAAAATCTGACTTTTTTTTTTTCATGAGCGAGTGCTGTAATCAAGCTTCCTGTGCATCTATCAACCCAGAAAAGATCAAAAAGGATAAATCAGTAACGTTGTCTTATGCCGAGTTCAGACTGCATGGTTTTCAAAGTAGCTGTGTGTGTCACGGGTGTTTTCACACTGCATGACTATCTGGGGTAGCATTTCGTCGCTGCTTTGTTTACACTGTAGAATGGATTGGCGACAGGGGGTTTCACACTGCATGACTTTACAATAAGGAAGAATCGCTGACAACTTTGTCTTGGTCCGCAAACGAAACACACGCGAGAATTGACATGCACAATGCGAGGTCTCGTAGTATATCTTTTGTTATTAACTACATAATAAGGAAGAAGCCTTTAGTGGGGTAGAAAATGTACGGATTTTGCTCACCTGGCCTTTGAAGGGAATTAGCAATTTCTCCTTAACTTTTGAGGAGCTATTTGTTTTTTTATTATATTTTTTTATATTTACTGTTTCACTAAAGGGCTGTAAATGTTCTGTAAAACTGTAAATATTCTCCCTGCGTTTGCGTGGGTTTCCTCCAGGTGCTCCGGTTTCCCCCACAGTCCAAAGACGGGCAGTACAGGTGAATTGGGTAAGCTAAATTGTCCATAGTGTATGAGTGTGAATGAGTGTGTGTGGATGTTTCCCAGAGATAGGTTACGGCTGGAAGGGCATCCACTGCGTAAAAAACGTGCTGGATAAGTTGGCAGTTCATTCTGCTGTGGCGACCACGGATTAGTAAAGGGACTAAGCCGAAAAGAAAACGAACGAATGAATGAATGAATGAATAAATTATAGAAGTATCGGATCAGGTTTCGGTATCGGCAGATACTCAAAATCAAATGACTTCGGACTCGGAGTCAAGGGCAAAAAAACCTGATCGGGACATCCTTCGTTTTAAGGTGCTATATAAATAAAATTGACCTTTGACCATTCTGGAGTGTGAGAGGAGCGTACAGGCCCCGCCCTCTTGAAGGCAACTGCTCATTTGAATTTAAAGCTACATACACAAAAATGCTATGTTTTTTTTTTCTCACAATAAAATAAGACAAATTTAGCAAGCTGTAATAAATGATCTGTAGAGCATGTTGAGCTGACACTTCACAGACACAATCTAGGGACAACAGGGATTTATTTGATATCTTATAAAACAGGGCCATAATGTGTCCCCTTTAAGGAAGCAATTTTGTTTGCTTAGTAGAAGGATGTTTAGTTTGTTACTTCGATGTTAAGTGTGTGTGTGTGTGTTCTCTGACAGGAGCTAGGAAGCATAACATCAGAAACATCTCAGGCTGACTTAACGCCTGCCACTTTCATCCAACCTGCAGTAACAAGATCAGCTTCTGCAGCCTCGACTTCACCTTTCCAGACTTTCCAGACGTTTCACTGCACCCAGGAGAAAACATACAGTACAGTACTGTGATTCACACTTATTTATTTTATTTTTTGCTTCTCATTTAAACAGGTCTATTCCCAGCAATGTAATAAATAATAAAAATAAGATCTCTTGGGGGAAAAAAAGAGAAGGCAGGATGGTTAGATAACGTGTAAATGGTCATTCGAAAGGACTTGCTGCTTGTGTCATGAAAATGTGTATATATATTCATACAATGTAAAAAATACACTGTAAAAATATATATGTTAATTAACAGGTTCCGTATTTCATATTTTTTTTCTGTTTAGTTATGGTTGTGAATTGCATTACAGCATGTTGATCTTTGCTCTGCCTACTATTGACACTAAATTCCAACTGTACATTTTATTATAGTGACTATTGCTAAAGTTTTAGGGCTTTGGAAGTATTTATTTTATAATATATAGAGAACTAACCCTTTCACGTGTGAGTTTTAAAAACTCCAGCTGACCCTCCTGCATGAGTTTTTTTTTTTTTTTTGTGACCATTACTTATAATCCATTGCCTTCTAAACTTCCCATGGTAATGTGTGATATTTATCACGTGAAACAAGCAAAAAACAGAATTGTGAGCACATCTAAAAAATCTTGAAGGCAGGTGCTCGATCAAAAATAAACACAGTAGCAAAAGATCAAAAAAATCGGAACCACTGCCACTTTAGCTCTCAAAGGAAGTCTTTATTACTCACACAACGTTTCGACCTACATGGTCTTCATCAGGTAAAAATACAAATGGAAATCCTCAGGAAATAGTGAAACAGCTCTACACATTACACCTGCAGCCAATCACCACAATCAGCCAACAAGCCCGTGAACAGGCACATCCACATACAAAAATACACATGTAAAAATACACATATACTGTACATATATATGTATGTATATGTGTATTTTTGTGTGTGGATGTGCCTGTTCACGGACTTGTTGGCTGATTGTGGTGATTGGCTGTTTCACTATTTCCTGAGGATTTCCATTTGTATTTTTACCTGATGAAGACCATGTAGGTCGAAACGTTGTGTGAGTAATAAAGACTGCTTTTGAGAGCTAAAGTGGCAGTGTTGCCGATTTTTTTTTTGATCTTTTGCTACTATATTTATCACGTGACCCACCAGCCCCAATGTTGATACTCCGATTGTCAAATGTGTGACAGACCATATATTTTGTTTTAGATTAATAATATTGATTGTATTATTTGTTATATGACGGGTAATGGGTGCCGCTATTGTTGCTACACTCTCAGAAATAAAGAGTTGTCACTGGGGTGGTACCTTTTCAAAAGGTACAAATTTGTACCTAAAAGGTCCATATTAATACCTCAAGGGTACATATTAGTACCTTAAGAACAAAAGTGTTCCTCTTAAAATTTGTAGGTACTAATATATACTTTTAAGGTACCAATATGGACCCTTTAGGCACAAATGTGTACCTTTTGAAAAGGTACCACCCCAGTGACAGCTCGTGTACCTTTATTTCTGAGAGTGTAGAATAAATACAGCTGCGTTTGGAAGTTAACGAGAAGTTATTTATATCATTTGTTAAATTATGCATTAATTGTATTTTATTAGTGTATACCCCTACCTCAACCATAAACCCAAACTTCACGGTAATGTAAAAATGTTATTTGTTGTACAGTGCCACAAAAATTATGCTATATTGACTTGAGTATTTTCAGCTGTATCTCATCTAGACTTCACCCTCTCCTGCAGTGCGGTGAAGTCTAGATGGGATACAGCTGAGGATACTCACGTCAATATAGCATATTTTTTTGTGACTACAACAAATAACATTTTTACATTACCTAGATGCTAATAAAATACAATTAATACATAATTAAAAAAAATAATATAAATACTTACCGTTAACTTGTTAACAGCTAGGAGAGATCCGAGCTGCTGGATTTACGTCATGTTTATTCAAAATTTTCTTCCAAAATACATTAAGGTTAGCAACTATTTATCTGGGAGAGAAATAGAGAAATATTCAAGTAACATAAACAGTCTGTATCTTACATGAACAAAGCACATCGCCCAGTTATATTGAAATATAATAGACATCCGCATGTATTTGACAAATCTTAAATGTTATATTTTGCTTTTAGTTATGCGTGTTTGAATGTCTGAAACCTAAAATAAATGTTATTTGTTTGAAAGTGCGAATAAATTGTGATTTATGAAAAGCACTGGGTATCTTTTGCTGTGCCTCAGCGCGCACTGTCAGATTTGAATTTTTGGAGTTTTAACAGACATGCACTCTGAACGTTCTAATCACACCGGTGTGATTGTATGCATGAAAGTGTTAAGTACTGGCAGTTCATTACCAAGTTTTTGTATGATAATTTACAACACCAAACTAGACAATATATCACATCAAACTATTAAAAATGTAAACGAGTCACTGTTTTCAAACGTTTCACCATCAACAGTTGTTGAAGGAATGATCAAGGTTCCACAATGCGATTAAAAAGCATAAATAAGTCAATAAAACCATGAATCACAAAATACGAATAATTATTCATTTATGGATATTTTTAAGTCTGTATGTTAGTTTTTTCCACAAAATATCAAGCAGTCTTGTTTTTAACATTTCTAATAATGTGAAATGGTTCTTGACAACAAAATCATCATGTTAAAATGATTTAAGAAGTATTATATGACATTAATAACATGAGTAATGCTTCCAGAAAATTTACTTTTATGACCTATTTTCCATTTAAAGCCAGTTCACAATAAAAACTAATAATTTCTGGACACTCAAAGCACTTTACACTGGGGGGAATCTCCTCATTCACCACTAAAGAGCAGCATCCACCTGGATGACACGACCGCAGCCATATTGCGCCAGACCACACACCACACACCAGCTGATTGGTGGAGTGATGAAGCCAATCATGATATGGGGATGGTTAGGAGGCCATGATGAACAAAGGCCAGTGGGCAAATTTGAAAAAAAAAAAAAAAAAGTTTAAACCTGGCATCCTGGGATGTTTATTGGCCAAAGAGAGTCAAGACCTCGGTTTAACGTCTCATGTGAACGATGGCGCTCACTGAGCAGTATAGAGTCCCCATCAATATACTGGGGCGTTAGGACCCACACAGACCACAGGTTGAGCGCCTCCTGCTGGTCTCACTAATTAAGCTGCCAGCTATAAATCTAACAATTACTGTATTTGTTAAACTTTTTTTGTCATTTGCTGCTTTAAATATAATAGATTTTAATGTAATGTGTATTTTATTTAGCACATTACCATGTATGGCCATACACCCAAAGCGCTTCACAATCATGAAGGGGGGTCTCTCCACATCACCACCAGTGTAGAGCATCCACTTGGATGATGCGAAGGCAGCCACAGGACAACAGCAAGAGTCCGCTCATCACACACTATTGATGTAGTGGAGAGATAGTGATGCTGCCAATTCTGTGAATGGGGATAATTTAGAGGACATAATTAGTAAGAGCCTGAATTTGGTCAGGACACCGGGGATACACCCCTTACTCTTTACAAGAATGGGATTTTTAGCTACCACAGAGTGTCAGGACCTCGGTTTAATGTCTAATCCGAAAGACGGCGCTTACTGACAGTACAGTGTCCCCTTCACTATACTGGGGCATTAGGACTCACACAGACCACAGGTTGAGCGCCCCCTGCTGGCCTTACTAACCCTACTTCCAACAACAACCTAGTGTTCCCATGTGGTCTCCCATCCAGGTACTGACCAGGCTCAGCCCTGCTTGGCTTCAGTGAGTAAACGTTCTTGGGCTGCAGGGTGATATGATTGTGTCATCCGGGTGATGATGGTCTCAATATGTTTTAAATCATTTATCAGCTGAAAAAAAAGTCATTTCAACAATGTTTTTTTTTTAATCTGTGCTGTTATTGTCGATTTCTACTTTTATTTTTAGAAATTGATTTTTATCTTTTTATCCATTATAGTTAACAGACCTCTGGCTATTTCCTTTTGCACATGAATCTAGCTCACCATACTGTATTCACATTTACATTTAATCATTTAGCAAGTACTTTTATGATCAAATGAGACCTGTGCAAACACTACAACATTGTAAATGTTTGATCAATTCATAATGAAAACCTTTTCTCTATTAGAAGCATGCAGTAATCTCACAAGCTTGAACATTACTTTATGCATGAATTAGCAATTGGTGTTCAGATTCTCTCTCCTTCATCAAGTCTCCCCGTGTTCCTCGTGCAGTTTGAGGATCAGACCTGATAGTAGGAGCCCTAGAACAGTGTAGAGCAATCTATCTGAGTTCTGAAATAACAGCTCTGACCGCTGACCCGTTCAAACTGATCAAAAGTCCATGATGTCTCCACCACAAGTGCCATCACTCCGCAGCTACAATAAGACAGGTGGAGAGAAGCTCTCAGTAAGAGGACAATCCCTCATAATCTTTAGATCTCCTTTATTGAGCGTAGAGCCAAGTTTCCGCCGTCATGCGTGCTTGACACAGTGTAGTGATTTCTCACTGGATATTTGCCACAATTGCAGCAGCCACATCTGACAGAGATGGAGAGAATATTGTTTAAGGGTGAGGGGGATAGATTTATCGTCCGGCCCGCCATCAGAGCAGAGAGGGATGTGATAGATGGACTAATACTCTTTCTGTCCTCTCCGCTCTTGAGTTGAGACGTCAGATTCGAATTTGATTCGGTTCCTCGCCGCTGCCGGGGTATTTAAACATCTGAACCAGTGGTGTAGTGTGGCTTGAAGAAGTGGGATTATTCTTAAATTAAGCCTCTAATGTTTCATTCATTTATTTATTCTAAGCAAGGAATGAATGCCTTCTGTTATAACATGACCTGATGTAAGATTGTCTTGAGTATTACATTAACCTCAAAATTTGCCAGAATTGTTAGTACATTGTCATTTAATGGGAATGTTCATCCAAAACCATCTGTCTGTCTATCTATCGTTCTATCTATTGTTCTATCTGAAATAAGATATTTTGAAGAATGTAAGAAACCGGTAACCGTTGACTTCTGTAGTAGGAAAAACAAACCATATGGAAATCAATGGTTACTGGTTTCCACCATTCTTCAAAATATCTTTAGTGTTCATCCAAAGAAAGAAACTCTAGGCTTGTGACAAGTGATGATGGCAGAATTTTTAGTTTTTGAAATAATATTGAAATAAATAATACAGAAGTCACAAAGTTGCTGTTCTGCAATCAATTCGGGCACACAAACCATAGGAAGAAACTAAATTAAAAACAAACAAAAAAAAACTATTAATTATGATTTATTCCTTATTCTTTAGTCCATTGACACACACAAAAAAATGGATAACGATCCTCTCACCTTGAGAGATGTAGTCTCAACAACACAACTTCAATCCCTATGTCTTGTAGAGTGGAGACAGTGTCTCATAACTGAAAAATGCAACCCTGATGGACTAGGATCATCAGTGGTTGATTTAACCAATAAGTGAGCTAAGCGGCTGCTTAGGGCCCCAGGAAATCTGGGGGCCCCCAATAAATATCTAGCGGTATAAATTATACCTATAAACTGTATATAACATTGTTTTCTACCATATTTTGGTGAGTTAAACAAATACAATTTTAACGTAATTAAATATTATTTAATATAGAATAACATATAATATTATTATAATAATGTAATGCTATGTAATAAAATATCCATAAATGAGCAGTCCAGCAGTCAAATTTATATTAATATATATATATATATATATATATATATATATATATATATATATATATATATATATATATATATATATTAATTTATATAAATGTAAATTAATTTTAAGAAAACTAATCATTTAGAGATTGCATTAATTTAAAATGTCTAAAAAAGGTTGAGTGTATAAAAAAACAAACAAACAGCAATATAAATAAAAATTTAACAAAAGTAGAAAGAGTGCATTTCAGGATTGGGCTCTATGGCTGGAATTGCATAGGACCCCAAAATCACTAAATCTGCCCCTGAGGAACATGATGTCGAATAGCTCATCGATGTTCAGAAATACAAAGGTTTAAAGGCCTATTCGTCTTGCCAATGTGGCATAAACCACACGGGCATCGCAACATATAGATTGATTGATTGATTTTTATTTGACAATTTTAACAAAAATATACAAGCAAGTCCAGTTAGACTAATTCATACATATTTTAAAAACTGTGAAGGATAAAATACACTAAAAAGCCACAGGCTTATTTCCATTGTGGTCCTCGATATTCCTAAAAAATGAACGAGCAAATCATAAATGGAGTGCAATCATCAGCTAAGAAACTCGGCACAACAAAATCCTCAACTTCAACTGTAAAACAATCACTTTTTAATTTCACTTCTAAAAACACTCTCAAATTGAATCTCCTTAAAACATTCCAAGCAACAGAGCAAAGAAAGACACAAAAAATAATTTGAACCTGATTCACTCTTAAATCTACAAGGATAAATATCCCTGCTACTCTCTCTTGTAGAATGACAGTGTACCTCACTAAAGTGTACCGAACTAAAACATAATAATTAAGAAAATATTTTCTTTAAAATCTTAAACACCATCACCAATTTCACTAATTTTACCCTTTAATCAACTTTAAAAAAATTACTTTGACTATAATGTTCATTATTTACGTTAGCTGTCTTGCATGAACCAACAGTATAGACCATTATACGTTTTAGAGATGTATATAGAATATTTATTTTGCAAATATTGCCAGTCCTACACAGGCCTAATAGATTAATTATATATATATAAGCGTTCCGTTTTAGACAGAGATTGGCTTATTTTTTTTAATCAAAGATAAAACAAAATAGCTTTATGCAAACTATCTATTTGGTAGATTACATTAATAATGCAGCATAATTCAGGGTTTCTAAATAAGCAGACAGAGTACTGTACACTAAATACCAGCGTATACCAACCATTACACCAATGAACTTTTGCAATTGTATGCATTTTTGAGGATTCTAAAGTCAGACCCTTAGTGGTAATTCTACCATTTAGGGAAATAAGCAGATCAGAGTTACTGTAGAGACAGGGAGAAGAGGAGCAAATGAGAGGCGAGAACTTTCCAATAAATTGATGCGAATGGGACCGGCACCAGTCCGACACAGAGGGAGCATTGATTGGTCTGTGATGTTCTGATGAGACAGTCAGTGTCTCTATGTGTGCCAAGATCTGGTTCTTTAAAGACCTCCTCTTATAGATTGTTAGCACCGGTATCTACTAAAGAAGTAATAATATACCTGCCTGACATAGTCTATTACTTAACCTAGCCTGTTAATGAACATGATGGGATAACTAATGCAGTTCTGCAGCTGTCCTATTCCTGTAATTATTTTTATACTTCATTTACATTTGCATTTATTGATTTAGCAAAAGTAATGAAGCAGCTTGGTAATGGTAAATTTCTCAAATCATCGCTGAAACATTTAAAGTTTGTGAAATTACGATTTCTGTTCATATCTATCCTTAAATTGATAGTTTAGCAAACAATGAAAATTACTTGGCCTCAAGTGGTGAAACCAATGCTGAATACAAGAGAAGATATTTTGAAGAGACTGGTAGCCATTGGCACCCATAGTATTTTCTTTTTCTACTAGAAGGACGAATTTTAAAACAAACAGTGAGTAGATTTTGATACACTTTTGTTTTTGGGTGAACTGTCCCTTTTAATTTCATATTTTAAATGAATTGAAACTACAGAAATGGCAAATTGCTTGGATAATGAAGATTCTTTATTATGTAAGCAGTGTTTTGTTTATGAACGTGAGGAGGGATTCAATGCTTTCTATAACACCTCCATTAACCTGCTGTTCAAAGGTCTGTGTTCCTGTTTTGCTGGGCCAATTGGGGTTGTAGCGTGATAATTATTCTGCCTTGATCCAATGCCAATATTCTCCAGATTTTTCTCTTCATTTTCCCACACAAGTGCTTTTGCAATATGAAAGACACTTGTTTTATTAATCAGACATTGACTTTATGATATCATATTTTGAACAGAATTGATCAATGCATTAATTACTAGTTAATACCTTTACACTGCATCCAGAAAGTATTCATAGCGCTTCACTTTTATCACATTATTTTTGTGTAACAGCCTTATTCTAAAATGGATTAAATTAATTTATTTCCTCAAAATTCTACACACAATAGCCCATAATGACAATGTGAATATATATTTTTTTTAATTATTGCAAATTTATTAAAAATAAAAAACCTGAAAAATCACATGTACATAAGTATTGACAGCCTTTGTTGTGAACATCTAAGCTCAGGTACATTCTGTTTCCACTGATCATTCTTGAGATGTTTCAGCAGCTTAATTGGAGTTCACCTGTGGTGAATTCAGTTGTTTGGACATGATTTGAAGAGGCATACACCTGTCTATATAAGGTCCCAAGGTTGACAGTGCATGTCAAGGCACAAACCAAGCATGAAGACAAAGGAATTGTCTGTAGACCTCCGAGACAGGGGAGGCTGGGGAAGGTTACAGAAACAATTCTGCTGCTCTGAAAGTTCCAATGGGCACAGTGGCCTCCATCATCCGTCAAGTAGGTAATCAATAACCCGATGGTCACTCTGTTTGAGCTCCAGCATTCTTCTGTGGAGAGAGAAGAACCTTACCGAAGGAATCCTCAAGCAATCCACCACTCAGGCCTGTATGGTAGAGTGGCCAGACTGAATCCACTCCCCGCCTGGAATTTGCCAAAAGCCATAAAGGACTCTCAGACCATAAGAAACAAAATTCTCTGGTCTGATGAGACTAAAATTGAACTCTTTGGAGTGAATGCCAGGCGTTACGTTTGGGGAAAACCAGGCACCGCTCATCAGCAGGCTAATGCCATCCCTACAGTGAAGCATGGTGGTGGCAGCATCATGCTGTGGGGATGTTTTTCAGCAGCAGGAACTGGAAGACTAATTAGGATAGAGGGAAAGATGAATGCAGCAATGTACAGACACATCCTGATTGAAAACCTACTTCAAAGCACACCGCCAAAATATCAATGGATTGACTTCACAACAACTCGGTGAATGTCCTTGAGTGGCCCAGCCAGAGCCCAGACCTAAATCCTATTGAACATCTCTGGAGAGATCTAAAAAATGGCTGTACAGTACAGTGTCGCTTTCCATCTAACCTGATGGAGCTTGAGAGGTACTGCAAAGAGGAATGGGCAAAAATTCCCAAAGACGGGTGTGCCAAGCTTGTGGCATCATATTCAAAAAGACTTGAGGCTGTAGTTGCTGCCAAAGGTGCATCAACAAAGTATTGAGCAAAGGCTGTGAATACTTATGCACATGTGAGTTTTCAGGTTTTTTTTTTTTTTTTTTTTTAAGTAATTTGCAACAATTTCAAAATAATCTTTTTTTTACATTGTCATCATGGGGTATTGTGTTTAGAATTTTGAGGAAATAAATGAATTTAATCCATTTAGGAATAAGGCTGTAACTTAAAAAATGTGCAAAAAGTGAAGAGCTATGAATGCTATCCGGATGCTCTGTATATTCAAACTAGCTAAAGGGTACCACTGAAATAGCCGCTGTTTAATTTTGCAAAAGGGGTCTTTAAGATCAAACCCATCAAAACCAAAGTAAACAACACCCTGCAATAAATTAGTTCATTAAGAATCTAAAAAGAGCTTTTAGCTGACATTTGACAGAGAGAGAGTGCTGCTAGTGTCTTACTCAACCGTTTTGATAAGACTTATTGCCAACACATGTAGCAGCCTTGTTCCCCACAACAGCCTTGCACACCTCAGTGGCTGCTCAGGGCAGATTGTGTAAATCTGTTGCGAGACGGCATTATTAACTCTATTTTCTTTTCTGCTGTCCACACATTGTCACCTGTTCAACCTTATTTCAGCTTAAGTGCCTCTTAATCATTCCATTCCTGGGTTGATAGATATCCCCCTCTCCTTGTTCAGCCCCCTCTTTCTCCGCATCTCCATTTCGCCTGTGAATCCGCTGTGGATGTAACTTTCTGATTATATGCAGAGCGCCTTTGTCCAATCAGTGCTTCTGAGAGCCTCTTACTAAAAAATCCCAGAGGAGAAGAACCTATCTTGAATACATGCATACCGGATGGCCGCAGAGCTGCCCACTGCATAAGTAACAGAGGCCGGCTATTAGAAGCTGTGTGAGGAAACCTTGCTACCCTGGCTGAAGAGACACTCTTGTGACTAATGCTGTCTTTAGCATGCTTTTTAGAGCACCTCCACCCCTCTGTTGAAGACACCAGTTCAAATTGCACTCAGCAACACGATTAGAGCCAGAGAGGTTACGCCCATGACCTGGATTGAATTGAGGTTTATAGGGGTGAGTGTAACCGATGCCAGCTAGAAAGAGTTGTGTGAGTAAACCTCACTCCCCTGGTCTCAAGGCGCACTAGCGACTGGCACTAGGGGCTATGGATTTTAGTGTCATTTTTAGTGCACCCATTTCTCACTGGCTCAAATCCGCTCAGACCAGAATGAGCGGAATCACAATAATTATGTTGGTGCCATGAATGGAATGGGATTGATGTTTAGGAGTGTAGCAAAGTTCAAACGTCACACTTGAAGAGATGAAGTTCAGTTTAGTTCAGTTCAGTGTGGTTTAAATTTCATTGTAATCCATTGATGGGCAGCTCCATAAGTCTGAAACCAAGTAAGCAAGTGGCGACAATGGCGAGGAACAAAACTTTACCAATTGATGAAAGTGAAGGAAAAAAACATTTAGAGGAACCAGGCTCAGTTGGACACAACCATTTCTCCTTTGGCCAAACTTCTTGTGCAGAACTGCAGTCTAGGCACCAGGGGCTGCAGAACGCTAGACGTCCATACCTCCATGAATGGGATTAGATTGTTTAGGAATGTAACAAAGTTCAAACTTCATACTTGAAGGAAGGGAGGAGCAGGAACCGGCAAACGTTTTAAGCATCCAAACTTCAGCTTAGTCCCTGATTTATCAGTGGTCACCACAACGGAATGATCCGCCAACTTCCCGCTGCAACCCAGCACTGTGCTGGAAAACACCCATACACGCTCTCATTCACACACACACTTATACACTAAAGGCTGATTTATACTTCTGCATCAAGCGCACGCGTATGCTCCGGCTCAGCCTACATGTTGACGCATAGCTCTCGCCATGGCTGTCGGCAACGTTGATGCGCACCTCTCAAAAAATGTAACTACATGTCGCAACAACGCGTATTGCAAGCTCTGTGATTGGTCGGCTTGGTAGCGCTGACGAATGTGGCCTGAGGTGAGAGCTGTGCGAGCCCGATGCAGCGTGTGTTTACAAGTGTCGAGTCCAGTGAACGAGCTCCAGATGGAAACTGTTGTTTTGTGTTTATCTTATGATTAAAGTTGTTGAACGTCTGCCCGTTTTCCCCCTCTGAATGAGCGAGCTTGAGCCACTTGTACATCAAAGTAGCCTTTAGAAAAAACGAAACATCAGCGAAGAAACTCAACACAGAGGAACATAAACACCTACTGCTAGCTAGCGTAGGTGCTAGCTAGCAATGCAAATAGCGCGCAGAAGTATAAATGCACAGCTATGTGCATATCATGCACCGTTGGTCACGCCGATCACTCAACGCAGAAGAATAAACCAGACTTAAGGCAAATTTTGTTTAATTTATTTTAGCACATACCACCTATACCACATGTCTTTTGACAGTGGGGGAAATCAGAGCAGTCTGCTGGAAACTCTGGGAGATGCAACTGGCCTAGCCAGGATTCAAACCAGCGACCTTCTTGCTGTGAGGCAACAGTGCTACCCACTGAACCATCTTGCCGCTGACCCACCCCCCATGTTGAAGACAACAGGGTTTGAGTCCTCAGAGCTGGGAGAGTAGAACCAGATGTGTTACATTGGTGCCATGACCCTGATGGGAATAGGGGGCTAGTGTAATACAGGCTGATAGTGCAGTAGCTTTTATAGACTGAGATTACAATGAGAATAAATTGTTCAGCATTGTGTCCTGCTACTATTTAAAAAATAAAATAACTTCAAGTCTTGTTGGTTATGGTTATCCAGCTCTCATCTTCAGACACAAGTGGTTCTTACTTTTAATCCAGCAATGTTTTGGTGCTTCTGGAGAATAGAGTTGTCACAATGCTGGAATTCGGTACCAATCGATACTGAAATTTTAAAAACGTCCATTTCCCGCAAACATTTGAGCGCTGTTGAGCACATTCTTAAACACCGCTGATTTGCCATTGTGTTCATGTGGTCAACAGAAATGACTGATTGGCCGTAAAGGTCATCAGTTCACTGAATTCACCGCTGTTTACTGAGTGTAACCACAGATACAGGGACAGTAGGGCATTTGAAAGTCACATCAATCAGCTGATTTGTCTATAAGGCCGTACTCACATTAGGTAGAGTTGCCTTGAACCGTGCCAAAGCGCGATTGTCAAGAATGATTAATAAATCCATATGAATCAGTCCCTAAAAGGGACGTTGCGTCTTCAGTTTCGGGCTCAGGTGCGCTTTGCACTCACACTATAAGCGTATCGCGCCAAAGCCCAAGTGAACCGCGCTCTGGCACACCTCTTCCAACAGGGCCAGGGCCGGCCAACTGAACTGTACCTGAGCCCGATTCAGAGCACTCACACTTCTCAAATGATCCGGGAATCGGGCCTGGGCATGGTTCGGATAGCATAGTGTGAGTGCGCCCTAAGCCGACATAAAAGTGATCCGCTGATGAGTCGCGGCTTTTAAACGCTTCCTTGTCAGTAAACAGTTGTGTTTCAGAACGCGCTTTACAGTGCTCAATTGGTCACGGGAAATAAATGTTTTTAAAATTTCAGTATCGATTGGTACCAAATTCCAGTATTGTGACAACCCTACTGGAGAACCAATTTTCCCCCGGCTGTGGCTTAGAACCAGCACTCAACTTCCTTAGCGCAAAAGGGTTATGCAACACTGATTTGGTGCCATGACTTAATGTTGTGGGTGATTTGTAAGTGCTGTATCAGAAAAACAGAATGCTGTGCCCATGAGAGGCACAGAGGACAGATGCTAAGGAACATGATCTTTCTTTAGTGACCTTGTTAGTGCATCTTATACCCATCTCAGAGATGCAGATTTGAGTAGAACCAAAGGTATTAACTTGACCTCAAATAAAATGGTTAAGCTACCTTTTTGGGGTTTTAAATAAACATGATATGCAGGTTTATTTCACACAGTTGTTACCTATATGATTTCATTACCTGGGTGCTCTCCGTTTAGACCAACCCCAGTCCAAGCAGGCAGTCATTACCCACAGAAAATGGCTTAATTATTCAGGCAAGGCATTTCGACTGCTTGGGAGAGAAACATATGTTACGCTTAACAACAGGGGGAAGTTTGGAGCCCAAGCAGCCAGGCTGAAACAGCTGACGGAGCCAGTGCATACGAAGGGCTTTCCCTAGGAAAAGCAGAGCAGGCAATAATCTAGCTATAATTAAGGCCTATAAACCATGTCAGACTGCCATTAGACCAAATGGCTTGCAACCAATCAGCTATGACATTAATAGCATCAGAGCTATATAAATCATGTTTGTTGTAATAAGAGAATCTGTTTAAGCATTTTTTTTTGTTTAACACCTTTACCATTTTTTTTGGTTCTCTTTTTTTCACAGCAATGACCTGTTAGCCCAATGAACTGCAAATCTCAGCAAGTTCACTGTCATTTTGGCTTGTGTGCAAAGCTACTCGTTGTAAATATTTTAAAGATTCTGAATTCTATCACCAATACCACATTTTTTTAAATTATTGTATTATTTTTGTTTAATGTAATTTATTTTATTATTTGTAATATTTATTAATAATTTATACATTGTATTTGTACTTTATAGTCATTTATTGTTTCTGTTACTGTTAGTAATATTCCTTTTTTATTTTTAGTATTATGTAACATTAGTCATAACTGTTATTCATAGTTAAGTTGTAATCAAATGCAATTATTTTGTTTGAATTTAAATTACATTATTATTATTATTATTATTATTATTATTATTTCATGCAGAGGTATTTGCACATTTGCAAGATTATATTTTACATTTTCTTTTTTGTGTAGTGGGTTTTATATCGCAATATATCACTGTATATTTACTGTATTGCAATTTTTCAATACATACACTCACCGGCCACTTTATTAGGGACACCTTACTAGTACAGCGTTGGACCACCTTTTGCCTTCAGAACTGCCTTAATCCTTGGTGGCATACTGTAGATTCAACAAGGTACTGGAAATATTCCTCAGAGATTTTGGTCCATATTGACATGATAGCATCATGCAGTTGCTGCAGATTTGTCAGCTGCACATCCATGATGCGAATCTCCTGTTCCACCACATTCTTGATGCGAATCTCCCGTTCCACCACATCCCAAAGGTGCTCTATTGGATTGTAATCTGGTGAGTGTGGAGGCCATTTGTGTACAGTGAACTTGTTGTCATGTTCAAGAAACCAGTCTGAGATGATTCATGCTTTGTGACATGGTGCGTTATCCTGCTGGAAGTAGCCATCAGAAGATGGGTACACTGTGGTCATAATGAGGATTGACATGGTCAGCAACAATCCTCAGGTAGGCTGTGGTGTTGACACGATGTTCAATTGGTATTAATGGGCCCAAAGTGTGGCAAGAAAATATCCCCCACACCATTACACCACCACATCACAGCCTGAACCGTTGATTCAAGGCAGGATGGATTTATGCTTTCATGTTGTTTCAAATTCTGACCCTACCATCCAAATGTCGCAGCAGAAATCGAGATTCATTAGATGTTTTTCCAATCCTCTATTGTCCAATTTTGGTGAGCCTGTGCAAATTGTAGCCTCAGTTTCCTGTTCTTAGCTGACAGGACTGGCGCCCAGTGTGGTCTTTTGCTGCTGTAGCCCATCCACCAAGGTTGGACATGTTGTGGTCGTGTTGTGTTGCAGAGATGCTCTTCTGCATACCTTGGTTTTAAAGAGTGGTTATTTGAGTTACTGTTGCCTTTATATCAGTTCAAACCAGTCTGGCCATTCTCCTCTGACCTCTGGCATCAACAAGGCATTTGCACTCAGAGAACTGTTGCTCACTGGATATTTTCTCTTTTTCGGACCATTCTCTGTAAACCCTAGAGATAATTGTGCGTGAAAATCCCAGTAGATTTCTCAAATACTCAAATACAGTCCGTCTGGCACCAACAACTATGCCACGTTCAAAGTGACATAAATGTATTGAGTTGCTGCCATGTGATTGGCTGATTAGAAATTTGCATTAATGAGCAGTTGGACAGGTGTATATTATGCTTAAAATGCATTTAAATGTCGTTTTTATTTCTATCATTAAGGATAATGCATACATTTCCAGAATACTACACAAACATTAATTAATAATCATTTTATACATCCTATATCTATATTTCCTTCAAACCTTTGTCTAATGGTCTCAGGAAAGTTACCTGTATTCAAGTCATATTTGTATCACTGTTACCCAAGTTCCTGTGTATCTGTGGCGACGAGACTCTTCAATAACACAGAAATTGGGCCGTGCTGGGAGAAATGAACAGCAGGGTAAAAGAAGTGCGCTTGGCCTATTATTCACCTCTAGAGGTGCTTTTTAGGGCAAAAATACACTTTAATTCATCACCATGGAAACAGGGGAACATTCCTTTCTTGGTACTTTTTAAGGTGTTCTTGGTTTTTTCATGTGTTAAAAAAAACACAAAAAAGCTATTATGTCTAGTTTATGGGTTAGATAGATGATGTGACCTGGGTCAAAATTGCAGTTGCTTATCAGAGATGAGGAATTTATTAAGCTACACCGGAAGTCTCTTATGAACTTTAATCATCGTTGGGTTTGCAAACGGCATCTGAATTATTGCAATGCTCAGCAACATCACTAAAGTGCACCGGGGGAATCTGCTTCCAAAAACACATGGAGGCTGGTTTACTCAGCAGATTATTTTAACAGACAGTTTCTTAATGGAAAAAGTGGATCCTTCCCAACAGCTCTTTACCGCTGCATCTCCATGGCCTTCCGGCCTTTTCTGTGTCTGACATGCATTGATTCAGCAGTAAGTTCTTGCCAAAAGTGGGCTGGTTAAAGGTGTCTGGCCAGTAATATCAGCACTCAGTGGTGAAGTACGTTCGCCTGGTTATTTACTCATCCAAACACTTGAGTTTTGAGTAATAAATAGCTGCTTTTAACGTATTTACCAACTTGCAACATGTTGCAAAGTGGCTAAAATGATTTAAAGATTGCAGTATTAATTACATATAATATCAAAATAATACATTTTGTATTATATTATATTATATTATTATATTCAATGGTGTAAAGTAACAATTTACAAACACTCAAATTACTGTAATTGAGTTGGTTTTTCTCACGATTTGGGATTTACTAAGTCATTTTAAAAATGTGTACTTTTACTTTGCCTTGAGTACATTTTTAATGCGGTATCGGTACTTTTTATTCCACTACTTTCCTTCAACCTGCAGTCACTACTTTATTTTTTCTTGTCTATGGGGATTAGAAAAATCAGTGCTGTAATTCCTGTCCAATCAAATCGACATAGAAGGTAAATCGCATCATAATGAACTACCTCAAGACATCCACGATATAATTATAATTGCAGCAAACTGTTTGTAAGCATTAAAAGTGTTCAAGAAGATGTCCAAAATCTTTACACGCATTGACCCAGAGACCGTTTCGAAGCATGTCACTGATGAGAAGATGACGGATGTTTACTGTATGATGACCGAAATGGCCTTAAACACTCAGCAGGCACAAGACGTCAACATGACATCAGACTGACATTGTACCCCAATGTCGTGTGGATCAGTGTGGACGTTACCACTATGTCGTTACCACTATGTCTATCATTGGATTTTAGTTGCCATACCTGACGAATAAATGTCAGTATGGGGGGTTGGGGTGACACGGTGGTGCAGTGGGTAGCACTCACAGCAAGGAGGTTGCTAGTTCGAGCCTCGGCTGGCCAGTTGGCATTTCTGTAAGAAGTTTGCTTGTTCTCCCGGTGTTGGCGTGGATTTCCTCTGGGTGCTACGTTTTCCTCCCCAGTCCAAAGACATGCATTATAGGTCAGTTAAATAAACAAAATTGGCCGTAGTGTATGTGTGTAAATGAGTGTATGGGTGTTTCCCAGTGATGGATTGCAGCTGGAAGAGCATCCGCTGCATGAAACATATGCTGGAATAGTTGATGGTTCATTCTGCTGTAGCGACCGCTGATTAATAAAGGGACTAAGCCAAAAAGAAAATGAATGAATGAATGAATCGTTGGTTTAAGATGTTGACTCAACATTGGATTTTGGCCACTTTGTAACACAACCTAAAATCAACCAAATATCAATATCATTTAACATTGTTATTGGACATCAAAATAACATTGTTTTTAGACGCTGGCTAGACTTTGAATTTGGGTCACCTGACATCACAACCTAAATCTAAACTAATATTAATGTCATATGAAGTCGTGTGCCTGCTGGGCAATGACTTGATGCACTACAAAATGTTACGTTTACACACATCCACAAATTACATGTAAATGCATCAGCTTTTCACAGCGTAATACTCACTACTCGCTACTCTTGAGTACTTTTGAAAGGTCTATTTACTCATACTTTGAGTAATATTTACAACAGATACTTTTACTTGCACTACATTTTTAGGCAAGTAATGGTACTTTAACTTAAGTATGATTTTTCAGTACTCTTTCCACCACTGATTATATTATATTATATTATATTATATTATATTATATTATATTACATTATATTATATTATATTATATTATATTATATTATATTATATTATATTATATTATATTATATTATATTATATTATATTATATTAATAAAGCTTTTTTTCTCGAATTATTTAAGTTTCTCTGTAACTAGCTAAATGGCGATCCTAAATGTTGAGCCCTCCTCTTCTGTTTCTGGTACGAGGTAAAAGGTTTGCTAACTTTCTTCATTTCTTGTATCGACTGACAAACAATGCCTGTGATTACAGAGAAAAATGACTCTGTCGTAGCAATAGTTCACTTTCTGCTCCAAGATATTTTCACATAAATCAAAAAGAGGAAGATAATAGCATCAAAATGTATTGATCTAAGTGAGGTAACCCTGACTTAGAGTAGCAGGAAGCCCCTAAACACAATCTAAAGGTATTTTAAAGATTACAGTTTATCTCATTTGGAATTGAGGAATCATTTTTCTTCAGGATGAACACTTGTCCTAATCAAAATATCAAAAATGCTCTCTATTTTTGCATCTTGCAGGGTCAAGAGAAGTGCTCTCTGTCTGTGTCTGCTCACCAGGGGTTTAAATTTCACAAGAAGCTAATGATGAGGTGAGATTTAACAGTTTTTTTTTATGGACTGTTGTAAGAAAATCAACCCAGGCTCATTCTGAAAACGTACCGCTATATACATTTCTTGAGAGTGCCAAATAAGTCACAGGGGTTACGTTTCTTTGCAGTTTTTGTTTTCACAAATCCACTAGAGGCCGTTGTGTACACATTTTGAGATCTTAAATTTCTCTTGCGGGTGCCATTCACACCTGCTGTTCTTGCGTAAATTCAACAGAGGCTGCTGTTGACTGACTGACCGATCAACTAACCCACCCTCCTCCTTCCCTAAACCCAACCAATAGTGTTTTCAAAAGCACCAACTCACCCGCCAACCAACTTCCCTAAACCCAATCGGTAGTTTTAAAAAGCAATTCAGAAAAAGAAAAGCCCTCACCTGGTTTTTACCACAATTTCAGGAACCCGCTTACCTGCTTTCTGGAACTGTTCTTCACTGGACTCGAACTCCATCATCGTGGTCAACACCTTTCTGCATCCGCCGATGTCATGGTGAGCTACTGGACAAACTGGTAACAGCAGGAAAGCCATCCATACGGAGGTAAGCAATCAGCTGGTAGGTGCGAAAAGAAACCCCATCCTACAGCCCCGTAGCATTTGTTTTAAGACTAAATGCAGTCATACATACTTCTGGCTACATAATTAGTGATCTCCAGAAATGTATATAGGGCTACTTTTTCAGAATGAGCCTATGTTGCAAAAAATATAACCAGTTGCTCTGCGGTCTGCATAATGGTCTCCTGAAATGCCTTTAAATGCACAGATTTGTTTGTTTGAAACATGAAGGCAGGGTGAGGGATGTCGAGTAGCCCCTCCCCCTTTTTAAAAGTAGCCAGTAGCATTTTGCTTCTTTTACAACTTTGCCAGCAAACTTTGCCAGTATTTGCCAGACTCATGACAGTGATAGTCGTTAAGTGCAGTAAGCTAGCTTACGTTGTGTTGGCTACAGTTTATTTATATATATTCAAGTGTTTAGGTGAACTCTCGGAGTGAGCATGTTTTAAAAAAAAAAATTATTGGCTAGGCCCGAAATCGGCCACTACTTAATAGGGTTGGGCGATGTCGACCAATTTGGCATTGTATGATGTCTAATGTGAAACATCGCAACCGTCGTCATAGGCAGAACGACGAATTAATAATTTATGAATAATTCATTCATTCATTAATTTTCTTTTCAGCTTAGTCCCTTTATTAATCCGGGGTCGACAGAGCGGAATGAACCGCCAATGCCCTTCCAGCTGCAACCCATCTCTGGGAAACATCCATACACACTAATTCACACTCATACACTACGGACAATTTTTTAGCTTACCCAATTCACCTGTACCGCATGTCTTTGGACTGTGGGGGAAACCAGAGCACCTGGAGGAAACCCATGCGAATGCAGGGAGAACATGCAAACTCCACACAGAAACGCCAACTGACCCAGCCGAGGCTCGAACCAGCGACCTTCTTGCTGTGAGGCGAAAGCACTACCTACTGCACTACTGCATCGCCCTATGAATTAATTCATAACAAGTTAATTATTTGTAGCCTACCATTTCAACTACCTGACTGCATGGTCTTTGTTTTACACATGACCAAATCATAAATAAATTAAGTTACTCACAAATTACCACCTGTCAATCACTTTTTCCGCGGGACTCTGAGATGAATAGGCAGAGTGATCTGTGTCGTTATAATGGCGCCAAGAAACTTGATTGGTAAAAAAGGTGCACAACCAACAGCAACCAACCAACCAACAGTATCAGAGGTTTTCACTGAAATTACTAATTACAAGCGTGAAAGTGAAAGATTGAAGCAGTGTTAAATATCACGTTTAACAACTATAGTGAGACGCCATCCAGCGATACATCCTTGATAAACTGTCCGATGTGCACTGCTCTCTGGGGTTTTGTGGTCAGATGCGCACATAGACTACAGCGCATGACAGTGTGTGTGTGGTCACATGATGTGCATTTTCAGCGATATAGTGTGGAAGGAGGGCTTTTCAGAAATGCTAGGTGAAACGCCAGTGTGGACGTGGATCATTTTTGTTCTAAAATGCCATTTTTACACAAGATGTATTAGTGTAAACGGATCCTGAGTGTGTATTATTTGGGAGCAGGTTCTTGCGATGGGGGAGGGGCGGAGGATCGCGATACTGGCTCAGCATCGTGATGTCTATCGGCCATCGGCGATGGATGATGGCATCGTCTATTAACCCAACCCTACTACTCGAGTAGGTACTGCATTTGAATTTACTACACAACCGTTAGAAATGTAACCTTCGATTCAGTTGCCTATTGGAGAAATAACTAGGAATAATAAATGGCAGCAAACATCATTCAATATAACAAGGAAACATCAGTTTGCAGCGTAACAAGCAGTTTTTAACATCTAAAAATGAATGGAAGTGAATAGGGCCGGAGGAGCCAAAAAGATTTATATGGCTGCGTCTGCTCGTACATAATGCGGTCAATAGTATGAACGCGAGTATGAATGGAAAATGAGAATGAGTTTCTTTGCGTTGTGAGAATTAGCAAAACATGCTGTCAAACCAAATAAGATCTTATTTTTAATTTGCCGGCGTTTTTTGTAATTACATGTGCTTTCTTAAATTGCAATGTGTTAAGCTCTCATTTCTACCGTATTAATCTCAATAAATGACTAAAACGGGTCTCCAGGTTACAATTGGCAGCTCATTGTTCCTACAGCTTGAGCGTATTATTTGCGTGTTTTGTTTAAGAATGTTAAACCTACATGATGCAGTAATGCAGCACTGAGAGCGTGAACCCGGATGGCATTACTAGCCCAGATCAAATCCAAACATTATTCCACCAGCAGGCATTTCTTGATTGAGTATTGACAGTCTGCAATTACTCTCTCGAGCGCTGATTGACTTCTCGTTAGAGGATGTCTGATGAAGGATTCACTGAGCTGATTCCAAGTAAATGTCTTGCCTCACAGCAAGTGTTTTGCAAGGTCAAATCTCAGCATCCATTCTGTTTACGCTGCACAATGAAGAATCTTGTTTGAAATTTTAAAAGCAGCTCAAAACCAACACTGTGTGTCTGGATATTGGTAATGAAGATGAAGACCAAATTCTGGCTTTTGCTACAAATTCTATAATATAGTACAGTGTTTCTCAACCACGTTCCTGGAGGACCACCAACACTGCATTTTTTGGATGTCTCCTTTGCCTGGCACACCCATTAGATCATCAGTCTCTGCTAATGAGCTGATGATCTGAATCAGGTGTGTTTGGTTAAGTAGACATGGGCTGTTTCTCAATATGCGTTCTCCAGCAGTCTTGCGTCCTCGTGTTCTCGTGTAACGTCATCATCAGCTGCCAAAGTTCAGTTCCAAACTCAAGACCGCAAGTGCGGAGGATGCGTGAAACTTCCCGGATGTGTTCTTGATATCGAGGATGCACTGATGCAGACTTGAGCACCGATCTTGCTATAGAAGTCCCAGAAGTCATTGCGACTGGAGGTGGGAAGCGCAGCATTTTATTAAGATTTATTATTAAAGTTCAGAGATATCACTTATTTACCTCAAGAGTTTCCCTAAATGAAATGGTGAATATAAACTTTACCATGGACATCTTAATAAAGGAATAAACACATTAAGGGTGTTTATTTGCTTAAATTCGTATTAAAATCTGTTTTATTTATATTGTGCAACGTATATTTATGTTTTTATGCATAGCATATATTTTGAAAAGGGGATAAACAATAAATCGTTGTATGAATGCTGTAATGTTGAACTAATTTTCCACAGCCATATCACCCTGCAGCCCAAGATCGGTTACTCACTGAAGCTAAGCAGGGCTGAGCCTGGTCAGTACCTGGATGGGAGACCACATGGGAAAAACTAGGTTGCTGTTGGAAGTGGTGTTAGAGAGGCCAGCAGGGGACGCTTAACCTGTGGTCTGTGTGAGTCCTAATGCCCCAGTAAAAAAAGTGAAGGGGACACTACACTGTCAGTGAGGGCTGTCTTTCGGATGAGACGTTAAACCGAGGTCCTGACTCTCTGTGGTCATTAAAAATCCCATGGCACTTCTCGTAAAGAGTAGGGGTGTAACCCCGGTGTCCTGGCCAAAGTCCCTCAATCGGCCCTTACCCATCATGGCCTCCTAATCATCCCCATCCACTGAATTGGCTCTATCACTGTCTCTTCACTCCACCAATAGCTGGTGTGTGGTGAGCGCACTGGCGCCGTTGTCCTGTGGCTGCCGTCGCATCATCCAAGTGGATGCTACACACTGGTGGTGGTGTGGAGAGACCCCTCTCATGATTGTGAAGCGCTTTGGGTGTATGGCCATACACAATAAATGCGCTATATAAATACACATTACATTACATTACATTTAAAACGAGTGAAGGTCATGTAACCATCAGGAAGAACGCAGCATCTCATTTCTCACAGGACGCGTTCTCTGTTCTCGCGGTCTCAAGAGTTCTTTCTTCCGAGCTGACAAGACCGGTCTCCACAAGAACACAAGTCCGTTCTTTGCATTCTTGGAATTGAGAAACAGCCATGGCAAATGTGCAGAGCTGCTGGTCCTCCAGGAACGTGTTTGAGAAACACTCTAGGCTTAATTTGTGCTGGAACACGCCGGATCCGGAACCTCTGAAATCTGATCCAGCACCTCATTTTACCGATTCCCCCTCCTCAACCGCCCTTCTCCCCATCGGCAGTTCACTTTCGCTTTCTTTTACGAATCCCCAACCCTCCTCACTGTCGTCTGTGACACCCCCGCCCCGCTCACTTTCCGCCACCCCCCCCAACCCCGTAGCATAACGTGTAGAATTTCTTTACAATGCTACAACATGGTACATACCATGGTAAATGAAAGTTAAAGGTGCTGTATGTAAGTTTTTGACTCTTCTAAAGCATAAAAATACCATAATATGTTTGCAGATATTTAAGAAACATCCCAAGTGAACATACTTGTTTAACTGAAAAACAATGCTGAAGTCAGATATTCTGCTTTGAAAATGGGTTTTCCGTGCCGGAACGTTGTCTTTGTTTAGGTAAATTTAACCTGCAGAATGCCAGTTTAGCCAATTATATTTCAGCACTCCGGGTTGCCTTGTTGGAAAACAGCGTAATTCATTCAGAAAGGCTCTGAAAGCATGCGCCCGTGACCGAAATGGACAGTATCAGACGTCAAAATGAGACAGATTCAGTTCCACATGAGGTTATTAATTAGCAAATGATATAAACATTACGAACGTAAACATTAGGTGAGCAGGTTACATTGTAATCTCGTGTCCTAACAACACGCAAACAGCAGTTTGGCTGTTTGCACCAGACGAAACACGACAGAAATGTAAATACAGCCTTTCAGAAGCACAGAATAAGCAATCACTCACGAAACGGTAAGGTTTAGAATCCATTCAAACTCAAATTGTTAGCATTTAGCACTAAATAAAACACACGAGGCTTACCTGAGGTGCACTGTCATAGATTTCACATGTTGAGTTGTGAGAAAATGAAACCGTTTCTAATATCTCAATTCGAGGTGTTGGTTAGAACTAAAACTCCTTTTAATATGGAAAATATTCCCTCTGTCGCGTGTCGTTGATTTTATTTAGAACACAGGTTTAAATCACTCGCTCCTGTACTCAATCTGGCATCCCACGCGTGCGTTTATTTTGATCTAGGAGTGCAATACCTAGTTCAACCACTGGGTGACAAACTTACATACTGCACCTTTAAATACATGTAAGGTGCATCCCAAATCCCATACTTATGCACTATTCTGCACCATTTTGTAGTATAAAAAGTGCAAGTAGTGCGTTCACACTGAAAACTCTTTCAAAAATTACCCAGATGATGCACTTATTCAACCGTTAAAATGAAGTGTGTAATGTTGAACACTTCACACACTCAACGATCGCAGCTTTGCTCGCGTTGCAGAAGGGGCGGCGCTATCGGACACACTGTTGAATAACTTTATTTATTTTGAATTGTGTAAGCAAAATTCTCATTCGAGAGTGATTATAGCGCCTCTTGATGGTGAATGCAGTTATACTCATGGCAGGTATTATTTGGTAGTTATTTTTTGGTCGTTTATTTCACTAATTTGGCAACCGTCAAACGTCATCGGGGAAACGGTTTGAATTTCTGTTTAGTAAAAAAACGTTAGTGTTCTATTTGGGATGACACTACATACATAGGCTATAGTATGCTGTTGTGTGTGTAAATGCATAAGTACATAGTGCATAACTGCATAGTGTATAGTGTGCCATTTGGGACACAGCTGTAGACTTTATTGCTTTAAAGCAATGCTCTCAAACTCAATTCCTGGAAGGCATAGTTCTGCATAGTTTAGCTCCAACCACCTCCAACTCACACCTGCTTAATAGTCTCTAGTAGTCTTGAACACCTTGATTAGTGGGATCAACTGTGTTTGATTAGGGTTGAGGCAAAAACTGCAGAGCTGCGACCCTTCAGGGATCAAGTTTGAGACCTATGCTAAACATTGTTATACATTAAATTTGTTAAATTTTAAACATTAAAATAACTTTTTATAATGATTTTATACAATATTTAAATATAATTTTACAGTAATTTTATTTTAGTTAGCTAGCCAAAATAGAATAAATAAAAAATAATTAGTTAATTAGTAGTAGTGTTAAATAATTCTGCTGGGATGCTTAAACAAACATTACAGTAACTACAATGTTACTAATATATAATATTATAATTAAATGCTTTGAAAAAATAATAAATGTAAAAATAATAAATGCTTTCTGAAGGATCGTGTGACCTTAAAGTCTGGATTAATGATGTTGAAGATCATTTTAAAATGTGTTGCTGTAGAAAATAAAAACTATTTTAATTTGTTGGAATATTATCACAGTATTAATTGTAACATAAATAATTTGTTTTATTGGTTTAGGTAAACATAACTTTTTTAGCAGCAAATCAACACATTAAACTGATTACAACTTATCAAAAAACTATTTTATTTTATTTTAAACATATTTTTTGTATCAAATGTTTACTTGGGTGGCACGGTGGCTAGTTAGCTGTGGTGAAATGAGTACTGAAAAATCATACTCAAGTAATAGTATCATTACTTGCCCAAAAATGTAGTGCAAATAGAGTAATAGTATCTGCTGTATAGTATTTAATTTTTAAATTTAATATTACTCAAAGTATGAGTAAAAAGTAGCCCTTTTAAAAGTACTCAAGAGTAGTGAGTATTACACTGTGAAAGGTTGATGCGTTTACATGTAATTTGTGCATGTGTGTGTAAACGTAACATTCTGTAGTTCATTTAGTGATTGTATAAGGCTATTTCAGTCATAATACAGTAAACATCTGTCATCTTCTCATCAGTGACAATAAGTCTAAACAGTCCTGGTCAATGCGTGTAACGTATCTTCTTGGACACTTTTAATGCTTCCAAACTGTTTGCTGCATGTCTTAAGGTAGTTTATTATGATTGGACAATTACAATTTGATTGGACAGGAATTAAAGGACTGATTTTTCTAACTGTACGTTCACACCGAAAGCGGCAAGATCGTCAAAGTAGCCTGAAGTCAGTCATTTTCAATGGGAGCCGGCGGCGATAAGCGGCGAGGAGCAGCGCGGCGCGTCTTCGCCGGTGTGAGCGTCGAGGAGAGTTAAAATCAAGTCAACTTTATGGTAATGAGCTATGACGCGGTTCGGCGGCAAGCAATCTGAATGTAGAAGTCCACCGCTTGAGAGGAGTCAGAGAACACTGTCACTGTGAACTTTGGTTCCGACCACAGTTGTTCCCAAGGGTTTAATTATTGCAGTCGCTGGATTTCCAATTATTTGCAATGTTTTCTTACTGGAACGTAGATTTAAAAAGTTACTGGCGAGTTACTGATGTGCATCAATGTTATATATATATTTTTTCCTTTAAAAAAAGCGGGAATTTCATGCGACAATACAAAACAGTATTGCTGCTTCAGAATATTTCAGGCATATGGACACATCGTGGAGCAAAGCCACACCACATGCAACTAGATCTTACGTAGTTAAGTTAATTTGATAATAAGTGTGCAACACCTTCACGCTAGAAAGCATGTTTTATGCGGGAGTGTTACTGATATGATATGCTGCAATGGCTCCTTTAAATACGAGATCAATGTGTAGTGAATTTTGACGCTCTCACCGCCGGAGCTCAAGGCAGACAGCGTTGTCGCCAGGGCGGCCAGAGCGACCTTTGACGCTCTCGCTGCTTTCAGGGTGAACGTACAGTAAGCCCCATAGACAGGAAATAATAAAGTAGTGATTGCAGGTTGAAGGAAAGTAGTGGAGTAAAAGTACCAATACTGCACTAAAAATGTACTCAAGGGAAAGTAAAAGTATACATTTTTAAAACTACTTAGTTAATTACAATTCCTGAGAAAAACTACTCAATTACAGTAGTTTGAGTGTTTGTAATTTGTTACTTTACACCACTGCTAGTTAGCACTGTCACCACACAGCAAGATGGTCGCTGGTTCGAGTCCTGGCTGGCCCAGTAAGCATTTGTGTGTGGAGTTTGCATGTTCTCCCCGTGTTCACGTGGGTTTCCTCCGGGTGCTCCGGTTTCCTTCACAGTCCGAAGACATGCGCTATAAGTAAATTGGGTAAAACTAAATTGGCTGTGGTGTATAAGTGCCAGCAGCTAGCAACTCTTACATGGTCGTCCACTGAAGCTAAGCAGGGCTGGCCCAGTCAGTACCTGGATGGGAGACCACATGGGAAAGCTAGGTTGCTGCTGTAAGTGGTTTTAGTGAGACCAGCATTGCGTTTAACCTGCGGTCTGTGTAACGCCCCAGTATATTGATTGGGACTCTATATACTATACTATACTATACTATACTATACACCGTCTTCCAGATGAGACGTTAAACCGAGGTCCTGACTCTCTGTGGTAGTTAAAAAACCCAGAATGTCCAGATTAGGGGTCCAACCCCGGCATTCTGGCCAAATTTGCCCACTGACCTTTGTCCATCATGGCCTCCTAACCATTTCCATATCATAATTGGCTTCATCACTCGGCCTGTGCGGTCTGGCGCAATATGGTTGCCTTCGCGTCATCCAGGTGGATGCTGCACACTGGTGGTGGATGAGGAGATTCCCCCCAATGTGTTTCCAGAAAAAACGCTATATAAATGCAAGTAATTATTATTATTATTATTATGAGTGTGTGTGAATGTGAGTATATGGGTGTTTCCCAGTTCTGGGTTGCAGCTGGAAGAGCATGCGCTGCGTAAAACATATGCCAGAATAGTTAGCGGTTCATTCTGCTGTGGCAACCGCTGATAAATAAGGGACTAAGTTGGAATCTGTCTTATCTATTACTCCAGAATAGTTGCACAAACAAAAAGGTGCAACAAATTCCAACAAAAATGCTTCCAACATTTGTCGTCCCGTATACAATTTGTTGAATATATATGTGACTTCAAATCAATGATCCGCACATCACAGATAGCTTGGGTCTCTGCGATGCCTTTAGGCTTTAAAAGTGGCAATTTTTTTTTTGCAAAGTTTTATTCCAGAGGAATAAAAGCCGAAAGTCCTAGTGTGAATGCAGGAGAAACTCTCTGCGGGCTCTGCGCTTTCAGTTAGACACCTGGAAGCTTTACTTCAGTCATTCTGTCTGCTTGTTGATGCTCAGAGACGTTTCAAGGGATGCCCTGGAGCGGGAGCTGCCCCGCCAGCACCCCATCGCACCCTCTCATGGAGGACGGCACTCGCATTTCAAAAGCTAAGACTAATTTGAAGTGCACTTCCCACCAGAGCAGCGCCGCATTAAAACCCATGACTTTCTCCTGCTTAATGTCAATAACAAGGCTCAGGGCTGATGCGCAGTGGGGGGACGAGGCTCATATTGATGCTCGGGTGGGTTTTGTTTTTTGTGTCAGAAACCTGCCTTGACATGCAAAATAATAATCCAGACATGATGCACAAAATGCACGTCAATGCTTTTTAGGATATGTGTTATGTTGCATATTTTAATGAAGCAAGAAGTCATAGTTTTCGGGGTATGGGAATGACGTGGACTGGCTTTTTAGACCAGAGGTGTATTACTTTATTTAACAATCACTACAAAAGTAGAAGAGAGGCAATGTGCTATACTTGTCCTGACAAGCAAAATAATAATTCAGAAATGGTACACAAAAATCCAGTTTAATGGGATCGTTCACTCAAATTCAAATTCACTCACCATTTACTTTTTCAAGTGGTTCCAAACCTTTTTTTTCATTGCTTTTTGACAAATAAAAAAAGATTCTGTGCAATTTTAAAGTGACACATCTGTTACTTAATGTAATCAAACAGAAAATCTAAATGAGATATTTATTCGCTGCTCTTTATTCAGAATGTTTAAATTATAGAGTGGAGAAAAGATTGAGATTTGATTCAATTTCTTTATAATAGCTATTCATTTGAATAGGCTAAACTGTTTGCTAATTTACTTGCAGATTTTTCTAATGTATACTATTTATTATATCCTTTATGAATAATAATAAAAACATATTACTGACCTTTTTAACTATTTACAATGCAGCAGCTCCAGATGAACATATTTAGTAGTTAATATATTTATATATATATATATATATATATATATATATATATATATATATATATATATATATAATTTTTAAATTTTTACATCCCAATGTTGACAGGTATGAAAAGATGCAATCTAGAACTGTATTAAGTAAAGTTGTTCCACTTTTCCGTTTCCTGTTAAGACTTTTCTACATAGTGTTATCAAGAGTAAAAAGGCAAAGTAAAGACTGCTGTTCCAAAACTTGCCACTGCACCATCGTATAAACATTTAGGCATCATGATTGTTTTTTTTATTTGTTTTTTTTTTGTGCTTTTTTTTTTTATCGTTGTTGTTTTATAAACCTGTTCGCATCACACTGTTATTTACCTACCATATTGTATATAAATCAGAGAGATTAAAAAAATTAAAAAGTGAAAGGAATAGAGGTTTTTATTGCACAATTGAAGGGATAGTTCACCCAAAACTCAAAATTTTGTTATCATTTGCTCGTTCCAAAACTGTTTGTCTGTCTTTCTTATATTGAACACAAATGTATATATATTTATTATTTTTTTTTTTTTATAGATTTTTTTTTAAATTGGAAACTTGTAACCATTGACTTCCATAGTATTTGTTTTTCCTAGTATAGAAGCCAGTATTTACAGGATTTTAGCTTTCTACAAATTATCTTCTTTAGAGTTAAAGGGCACCTATGATGAAAATCATCTTTTTTAAGCTGTTTGGACAGAAATGTGCCATATTGGGGTGATATAAACACAATAAGTCTCTTTTTTTTTTTAATTTCCTGACGTTAAAATAGCATCGAAATACCTCCTATTTTGAGGCCGACCGCAACTTGACGAAGTGCGGTTTCCCCTCCCACCGAATTGATTGACAGCTGCATATTAACATGTCTTCGTAGTAACGCATATAATCATATCAACAAGACAGGACGTGCGTAAAGCAACCAGGAATAAAAGATCTGTTCAGCTAGCTAGGATCATCATCAAATGTGATCAAGAGTGAGTTTTACAAGTTTAACAAGTTTTTAAAGCAGTGCATGTTTGTAATGAATTACAGCGATTTACTTCAGCTTTACTTAGCCGAGGGTGGAGATTGAGGCACGTGGGAACGGTGGGCGGGGAGGACTAGCGTTAAAGGCACAGGCCACAAAAACAGCTACAAGATGCTCAGAGCTAAAAATCACAAACTTCTGAAAGGTTTAATAAATAATCTGATAGGTGTTTTGAGCTGAAACTTTACAGACACATTCTGGAGACACAAAAGACTTATATTAATCTGGAAAAAGTGGTAAACTTGGTGCCCTTTAAGCAGAAAAAAAAACCCTCAGAAATATGAAACCACTTGAGGTTGAGTAAATATTTATTTACTGTATATTTGAATGTTCAAATATTCAGCTTGGCTTTGAGAAATTTTCTGAAAAGTATAGACTGTTTTCATGACCTCATATACAGTACTGTATATGTCTAAAGATCAAGAGGTCTTTGAATTTTTCAGTTCGCAACAATTTATATGCAGTCTTTCTACTGTAAAAACAGTCGACTGAAAGTAATCGGCAAGAAAATATTCCTAGATGTTTCTTAAAAGCTTCATCGGTTGGAGCTCAAATGTGTTTAACCATTCTATCCTACTTATTCGCAATATAGCACACCTCGAGTGCTGCTTATTGCTTTTATAAAATGGTTACCACAATGTACTTGAAACAACCTGATATTGAAATGATGTAATAAACTTTTACTTAAACACTCTACAAGGAAATGCAGTTAAAGAAAATGTATCCCCAGCTTGCCTCGTGTGAATAGCAGTTTCTATGGAAATGAGTTTTCATGCTGCTGCTTCTTTTAATTCTGGTTGTGCAGACATCACATGCATACATAGAGCTCTACAGTTCTACTTCTACTTGCTATTTCTCCACATCTGTATACCGTATATGTGGATCCAATAGATTATATAAAGGTGTACATGCATTAATGGAAATATGAAGACACTATTTTTGTTGTTGTTGTTGTTGTTGTTGTTGTTATAAAACAATTGGAATTTTACAGAATTAATATGGCATGTTGGGTTAAAATTAAGTCTTACACACTCTTACACTTTTATCATAGTGTTTTTGATACTCTTCAACTTAATCTTTGACTGTCTTGTATGTGTTGGTATAATTTCCACATATTAATGAGCATTTAGGTAGCATCAACTACAAAGATGTACATCACTGCTTAGTTTGATTTTACATTAAGAGATGTAAAGAAGCCAGTAGTTGAAATGCAAAATGTTTTCATGAAGTTGCTGGTTATTCATAGACCAGAAGCTTTGTGAGAACATTTACAAGTTTGATTAAACAATTGTGATGGTAAAGATAAAGAGTAGGAGTTAATCTGTTGCCATGAAATGTGCAAAATGCATGCACATTAATTGGTTTAAGATAGATTAATATATTAAATATTAAATGAAAACAGTACTAGTTGTGTATCCAGATAAGGGCAGATTAAGAGGTTGGATTTGATGTTAGTGCAGAAGTTGCAAAACTTGAACGGTAAAAAAAAAAAAATGGTCAGAGTCTTTAATCTTGTTGAAAAAAAAATCATAATTTAGTTGCATGGATGGGTGGATGGATTGAAAGACATTCGGATGTATGGATGGATGTATGGATAGATGGATGGATTGAAAGACATGGATGGATGAATTGAGAGACATATGGATGGATGGATGGATGGATGGATGGATGGATGGATGGATAAATGGACGGATGTATGGATGGATTGAAAGACATTCATATAAATGGATGGATGGATGAATTGAGAGACATGGATGGATGGATGGATGAATTAATAGATTAAAAGACATGGATGGATGGATGGATGGATGGATGGATGGATGGATGATTGATTGATTGAAAGACATGGATGAATTAATGGATGGATGGATGATTGATAGATAGATGGATTGAAAGACATTCTTATGGATGGATGAATGGATAAATAGATGGACTGATTAAAAGACATATGGATGGATGGATGGATGGATGGATGGATGGATGGATGGATTGATTAAAAGACATAAGAATGGATGGTTTGATGGATTGAAATATATGGATGGATGGATTGATTGATTGAAAGACATGGTTGGATGGATGGATGGATGGATTGAAAGACATTCATATGGATGGATGGATTGAAAGACATGGATGGATGAATTGAGAGGCATGGATGAATGGGGTGGATTTATTGAACGATGGATAGATGGATGCATTAAAAACATTTATATGGATTTAAAAAGACATGGATGAATGGATTGATTGAAAGATACAGATGGATGGATTGATAGATGATGTATTGAAAGACATTCATATGGATAGGTGTATGCATATATGGATGGATTGGAAGACAAATGGATGGATGAACTGAAAGGAATATAAATGGATGGGATGGATGGATTGAATTTCATGGATGGATGGATGAATTGAGAGATGGATGGATGGATGGATGGATTGATTAAAAGACATGGAAGGATGGATGGATGGATAAATAGATGGATTGATTGAAAGGCGGATGGATTGATTGATTGATTGATTGATTGATTGATTGATTGATTGATTGATTGATTGATTGATTGATTGAAAGAAATATGTAAGGATGGATGAATTGAAAGACAGATGGATGGATGGATGGATGGATGGATGGATGGATGAAAAAAATGTAGAGATGGCTGGATAGGTTCATTTTTAATTATTATTTTTATATAGATAAAACTGGTGATGTAGAGTGTTCGAATGACAGATGTAATGATAAATGGAATAATAGATATAACGATAAATGCATGGATAGAATAATATGATGGTAAAGAGATGGATTCATATTGACAGATCAAAAATATTGGATTTTCTATTACACAATGGTGGAGTAGATGGTTGGAATGACAGATGTAATGATGAATAGAACAATATATATTAAAATAAATAAATAGATAGATAGATGGAATAATATGATGATGGAGAGATGGATTTCAAATTTATACATCAAAAACATTACATTTTTTTAATTAAAGAATGGTGGAGTAGAGTTGGAATGACAGATGTAATGATGAATTAAACAGATATAACAGAGTGGATGGATAAATAGAATGATAATTGGATGTACGAATGTATGGGTGAATGTAACGATATAGAATGATGGATGGAACAATACATCTATGATGGACAGATGGCTTGCAGATGGCTGGAATGATAGAATGATAGATGGAACAATATATATGATGATGGACAGGTGAGATAGATGATTGATTGATTGATTGATGGAGATATGTATAGCTGTACATGCTGCTACTGATGTACTTGAATATTGATGCTAACCTTTGCAGAGTTTAAATTTCACTTGTTTTCAGTAAAGCCAACACGCTCAGAATGAAACACCAGTTATGATCTCATTTCATAGTTCAGACATATATGATTAATAACACGAGATGAAGTGCAGAGGATCTCTGCTGTGTGTGCTGAAGAAGCTGTTGTTGAGTAGACCAGCATCTCCTGCTGTCTGCCTGCTGGAAATTTTCAGTGCTGATGGAGCTATTGATCATGCACACATTAAAATGATGTCTACTGCTCTAAACACCAATGACAGAGAGGTACATTAATCAGGAAATCAATGGCTGTGTCGATGGGCTGCTGGGGCTTGACAATAGATTGCAGTCTAAAGACAAGAGGCCCAGAAAGCCCTCGCTTACAAAGTCACCGACCCATTCAAACTCCAAGTGTTTATTTTAATCCACGCCATTAAATCAGACTTGGGGTATAAAGCTTTTTAATACATTTAAGAAGCGATCCGATCAGTCTTGTTTGGAGGAGCTCAGACCATTTGAGGGGAAATGACTTATAGCCCTGTTGCTTGTTTGACATAAAGTAATGAGTTGATAAAGACTGAGCGATGTGTCAACGTATCACTTACGTCAGCCAACAAATTAGCTCTGTTGCGAAACCTAGTCCGCTGCCCACCTAGGCGATATTTTTATAGGCATTATAGATGCAGCCTTTATGTTCAAAAATCTGTTCCAAATAGTAGGCAGATAAATTATGCTTATAAAATACCTTGTGGCTAAAATGTAAAGCAGCATTTCGTGTGTGCTTCATAAGATAAGGCCATTGCCAATTTATTTCCCTACAATTTTCGTTGGCTTTTTGGTTTTATAAATATAATATTATTTGAGTTTATATTTTGTAATGGATGGTGTGTGTGTCTGTGTGTGTGTCTGTGTGTGTGTGTGAGACATATCAGGACACAAATTTGTATGACATGGGTATGACACATGTATTATGATGAGAAGGTGACTTATGAGTAGGGCCAGGTAGAATCTGCGGACATTTTTTGCTATTTCTGCACAGAATAGTGTAAAAAATCTGTGGATTTATGCGGAATGATTTTAGATGTATCGTAATTAAAAACTTATTATGTTGAATAAAACATAATACATTTTTAACTTTTATTTAATGTTTGATGACCTTTTACATTGATTTATCAACTTTTAATACTTTTTAAGACCCTGCGGACACCCTGTAGATAATTGTTAGCTTAGCCATGTGCTAACTTTGCTTTTTATTTGGTAGCCTACAGATTAGAGCTGTAATCGGGCCATAAAAATTAGGCCCGATAGAGCCCGACAGAAATCGGCCCGAGCCCGACAGGTACATTTTGTTTGACAGCTTTATAAAGCCCGAACCCGTTTATAACCCAACATTATTCAAATGTCCACATCCACACAGCTCTCTTGCTTTTTTTCAAGAATGAGTCATTTATATGTTTTAACATAATTTATTCGTAACAAACATAGGCTATAGGCCACTTGGAAGTTCGAACAAACAAAAAAAAAAGTCCTCTGTAACATCGTAACATCTCAGCACTCTAAATAGGCATAGCTACATAGACTTAGCCTTTAAATTGGCCAACACACCAATGAAAAGAAGTCTTTCTTAACAAATTAAATTAAAATAAATTCTAAATTATGAGGAGTATTTAGCAATAATGAAATTAGGATAAAGACTCTGCAGGATTTGTTTTGCCACTTCTCTCCACAATCTGGCCTTACGGTGACGGTGAAGCTAAATATTAAACGAATAGCCTATATACTCTGTCTACATTATGATTTTATGGTTTAATTAATATTTATTTATAATTTAAAAACCCTTTACTCACCAAGATTAGGCTACGTGTTTTTGTGGAGGAACATTATTGAATCCACTGTAAATGGCTTTAGCACAGTCCTGCACTCAGGATGGTGCATCCAGCAGCACCGAACACCTTGGCCTGGTCCCATTGGGTTCGGGCAAAGCTCTACTACACATACAGTATGCTGTATACTGAACAAGTGTCCTTTCATTATTTTTATAATAATTGTATAAAGTAACAATTTTAAGACTTTAAAAGTTTCTTCTAGTTGATAGTGTAATAATTGCTGTATGTGGGCAACTGGAGCTAATATAACCAAGCTAAACTGTTTAATTAATCTAAATTCATGGTGTATAACTTTGTTTCCTAGCGTGTTGGCGAGAAAACCACTTATGTCCCATACGCCACATGACCCTGAGTGTCTCTGTTAGCAGCAATCTGGCAGAATAAGCAAGTAGGAGGCCCTCGTTGATGGTAATGACCAATATTTTATAAACCAAGGATATATTGGACTTAAAACACAGAAGCCAACTTAAACATAAACGCACAACGTTTATAACAAAACAACCCATGTACCGGGTGACGCAGTGGCGCAGTAGGTAGTGCTGTCGCCTCACAGCAAGAAGGTCGCTGGGTCGCAGGTTCGAACCTCGGCTGGGTCACTTGGCGTTTCTGTGTTTGCATGTTGCATGTTTGCTTGTTCTCCCTGCGTTTGCGTGGGTTTCCTCCGGGTGCTCCGGTTTCCCCCACAGTCCAAAGACAGTAAGCTAAAATTGTGTATGAGTGTGAATGAGTGTGTGGATGTTCCCAGAAGGGCATCCGCTATGTAAAATCATGCTGGATAAGTTGGCGGTTCATTCCGCTGTGGTGACCCTGGATTAATAAAGGGACTAAGCCGACAAGAAAATGAATGAATGAACCCATGTACCTAAATAATATAACACATAAAATAACTCTAACCATTTCCTATGATGCACCTGGCTATAGTGATGTGGGCCAGGTCATTACAATAGCTTAGCTACATGCTAACTATGCTATTACTGTATGGCTAGTTTTAAAGAAAGTTTGATGTCATACATTTTAAAAGTAATACCATTTCATTAAGAGTATTGTTAAAGAAAGAGAGTATTAGCTTAGCAACATTGTAAACTCAATATTTGTTTAAACTACACTGTATGTCAAGTGTGAGAAATAGTTAGCTTATCACTTTTAATTTAGCATCTACTGTACATAAACACAATAGCAAAGACAACATTCCTAGTCTGCATATTAAACTCTGTTGTGAAAATTCCTGGACAAGAGACAAACATGCTAACGCTAACTTTCACCAGCCATTATGCTTGATGGGTATGTTCTGGTTGAAATAAAGCAATACATATTCATGTGCTAAGCAAAGTCCACGTTTCATCTAATTTATTTCTCCTTCAGATTGCTCCCATGTTCTCCGTGTCAGCTCAAATCTCAATTATTTATACGGCTAACAAGCTAAAGCTGAGGTTAATCAGCTGATAAATCTTCAATGGCGTCACAAAGCAATGCCTCACCTGTCAGCATTCACAGCAACTCAAGCTGATATTAGCCGTAGTGTCATTATCTGTTGCTGATATAGTCACTCAACTGTCAAGCTAAAATATGGCCGCTGTGGTCTATTGAAATGAGCCCCGGAGCATCTGTGGAATAATGATATTCCAAATAAAGCAAGGAAGTTACTTTCATCTGCCATGGATGCCCATAACTCACAAGAGATCAGTATTTCTCTCGCCGCCCATCACGGTGATTGCTATTTTTCATCTAACGGGAGATATTGCTTAGTATGCATGTGTTGTGCTGTTTTTAAAAGGCCTCAGGATTGCGCACCGAAAAGCCTGACTCTGTTTTCAGACATTTCGAAGACATGTGCATGGAACAAATATTAGTCGAATGGAGCGTCTTACATTTTTCAATATTTTCAGACAGCAGGGTAAGCATCAGATAAGTATATTGGATATTTTCCCTGGACGTTTCTTGGGATACAGTCAATATGAGCACTGACTCCAGTTATTACGAATCCAGACTCATTTGGACTTCCTGCCATGTCTTTTCAACCCACTGTCTTTTTTTCTCTCTCTCTCCCATCAGGTTAAACTGAATTGCAATACTCTGCCTGTAATTTGACTTAAGACATAGGCAATTTCTTCCCGAGTTCTGAGAGCGGCTGACCGCTGTAATGGACAGGGGGCTGACAGCGCAGAGAGGAAGACTGACACCTGTAACAGAAAGCTCAAATTAAAGACAAGGAGAGCTGGCAAACTGTCAGGAGGAGACGCTGCAAGATCTAATAGATCTGTGGGCAGGAAAGGTGAGCGTGGTCACGTCCAGATATCCAAGAGACACACAGACACAGTTGAATACTCTACTGCAGTTTGTGTCTGGTGGTGGATTCCATCAGACACTTGTTCTTTTAGTATTTTTACATTTTTACAATCTTTATTTTTCTTTTTTTTTTAGCTTTTATTTTCAGTGTTTATCAGCTTATTATTAGTTTAATGGGCTTTTGTCATTTGTGAAAAACTGCTTTAAATGTTTTGATTTAGTCATTTTTGGTCTTCAATTTTAAGTATTTTTATTTGTGGTCAAATGCTTTTACTTTCAGCTTAATTTCAGTTAAGTGCTTTTGCAAGTTATAGATTAGTTAACAAGAGCCTGTTATTAAACGTGGGTATTTGAATGAAATGATTAAGGACCATTTCAAATAAGTTCTGTTACTGTATCTTTTTTTGGATGCCAAAGAATGCAGAACTGTATTTCATATTTTTGCATTGAGGAAGTATTAAATTATGTCGGAATGCAAAAATAAACTTCTAACTAGAAAACTTTGAATACTGTGAATACTGGTATGATGGATGGATGGATGGATGGATGGATAGATGGATGGAAGACAATGACTGAATAGGGGATGGATGGAAGACAATGACTGAATAGGTGGTGGATGGATAGATAAATATAAGACAGTGACTGAATAGGTGATGGATGGATGGATGGATGGATGGAGGGATGGCTGGCTGGATGGATGGAAGACTGAATAGGTGGTGGGTGGATGGATGAATGGTTGAATGGAAGACTGACTGAATAGGTGATAAATGGATAGAAGACTGACTGAATAGGGGGTGGATGGATGGATGGATGGATGAATGGAAGACAGTGACTGAATAAGGGATGGATGGATGGAAGACAATGACTAAATAAGTGGCAGATGGATGGATGGAAGATGATGACTGATTAGGTGATGGATAGAAGACGATGAATGAATAGCTGGAGGATGGATGGATGGAAGACAATGACTGAATTGATGGATGGAAGACAATGACTGAATAGGTGGATGGATGGATGGATGACAATGACCGAATCGATGGATTGATGGATGGATGGAAGACTGAATAGGTGGTGGGTGGATGGATGGACGGATGGATGAATGGAAGACAGTGACTGAATAGGTGATGGATGGATGGAAGACACTGACTGAATCGATGGAGAATTGATGGATGGAAGACAATGGATGGATGGATGGATGACAATGACTGAATCGGTGGAGGATAGATGGATGGATGGATGGATGGAAGACAATGACTGAATAGGTGATGGATGGATGGATGGATGGATGGATGGATGGATGGATGGATGGAAGGCAATGACTGAATAGGTGACGGATGGATAGATGGAAGACAATGACTGAATAGGTGGAGGATGGATGGATGGAGGCTGATGACTGAATAGGTGATGATGGAGAGATGGATGAATGAAAGACTGACTGAATAGGTGATTGATAGATGGATGGAAAACAATGACTGAATAGGTAATAGATGGATGGATGGAAGACAATGACTGAATAGGTGATGATGGAGAGATGGATAAATGGAAGACAATGACTAAATAGGTGGAGGATGGCTGGATGGAAGACGATGACTGATTCGGTGATGGATAGAAGACAATGACTGGATGGATGGACAATGAATGAATAGCTGGAAGATGGATGGATAGATGGAAGACAATGACTGAATCGGTGATGGATGGATAGATGGATGGATGGATGGATGGATGGAAGACAATGACTGAATAGGTGATGGATGGATGGATGGATGGATGGGTGGAAGACAATGGCTGAATCAATACGGATATATAGACAATACCGGATATAGACAGACAGACAGATGTATCGAAGATAATGGGTGAAGAGATAGGAGGATGGATGAATGGAAATATGGACAGACACACAGATGGATGGGTGGAACAGAAATACCACAGTAGTATAAAGCGCATTATTCTTCAGAACAAACTTTCCCCAACACTGCTCATATATGCTCAGACACGCACACACCAACTTTACGTTGTGTGCTCATATTGTCAGATGGCTCATTCTCACGCTGGAAAAACAGCAAGTTCTCTGATTGCAGTAAATGTAATCACTCATTACTCTGGAAAGCTCCCAGTGGTAGCAGCTGTTCAACAGCTATGAGGATTCTTATTATTTATGCAAATGCACACCTTTTTGAAAGGTTTTCTTCACATGTGTAGGTGTTATGACTGTCAATCATTATTAACAGTTTCCAGAGGATTTATTTCTTTTTTGAACAAACCAAGTCTTCATACTAGGTTAGGATATTTACTATAGGAGATACTGAGTGTCTGAAACATTACGTACCACTTGCCAAGAAGGCAGATCTTGGCCTCAGGCTTGTCCTTTTAGCCCCTTTTTTTAGTTTTCAAGATTGTTCAAGGACAGAGATCAATTCAGATTCATTCAGTGCAACTGGAAGTTCACAGTTTTCACATACACAGTTTCCAGTCTAGAAGGTCTGACTGTATGCTTGTTGCACATGTAGGCAACATATGTGTTGTTTTCTTTCATCTGTAACCATTCACACAAGGAGTGTGACTGCTTTTGAGATCTTTGCCATTTCATGCATTCCAAAGTGACTTTATGAGCTAGAGGTGAACACTGAAGATCACTCATAAATTGTTGATTTTTTTTTTTGTGTATCTGCAGCAATGAAACACACATTCAAGAGTACCTAACATGATTACAGTACATGCACGCACGCATTTTTCCGTTTAAAGTCAACATTATACTGTATTTAAGCTTTCATTATAAACATCCAACAACAAATGCGTGTTGTATATATAAACTATGTACCCAGCTGTTGGGATAAAAATGCAATTAAAAGTGAATTTAAATTGTAACCTAGTGGTTGGGCTTATCAACATTTGACCCAAAATAACAAAACAGCATTTTGCATTTATAGAGTGAATGTTTTTTATTTGTTTATAGTAAACTACATTAGTTTTCTATACACTAAAAACTAAGGATAAACAATACCTACCTATATTGCTACACTGTAAAAAAATCCTGGTTGTCTTAAATTTTTAAGCTGAATCAAATTAACCTTATGAGTCCATTGAACTTATATTTTGTTAAACTGACTTAAATCAGTTTGCGTAACTTATTAAACTAAGCAAATCATGTTCTAACTTAATTTTATAAGTTACAATGAACTAAATCATTTGCTGTCATGACTAACTGATCATATAATGTTATTTACAGTGTACATATATTGTATTAATAGTTACTGTTAAACATTGCAATAACATTAAGAAGCCATTTAGTACTTTAAATTTGTATTAACCAATTTAAACATTAAATAAACAATTTATGTTGTTCAATTTGTTAACATTAGTGATCTATATTACTTAGCATAAGCTATATTTCTTAAGCATTTATTAGTTTATTTGGTCACACTTTATTTTGATGGTCCGTTTGTTGAATTTAAGTTACATTGCAACTAATTATCATTAGATTATAAGTAGACTGTTAGGTTGGGGTTGGGGTTAGGGTTAGTGTAAGTTGACATGTAATTGCAAAGTTTCTTATAGTCAGTTAAATGTCTGTTGAAGGACTGTTAAATGTCAGTGTCAACAGATATTAAGTAGACAGTCTACTAATACTCAAATGGACCATCAAAATAAAGTGTTACCGTTTATTTTATTAACATTGGCACCTTCTGATTTTAATAATGTACTAGTAAATATTATTTAATGGAAATCAGCTAATATTAACAATTAGTAAATGCTGTAACAAATGTATGCACCTGAAAACACTAATTGAGAGAGAAAGAGATTTTTATTATAAATGTTAATATACTGATTACTATTATTATTACAGTTTCATAAATGTTGATTTTTAAATATACAGTTTATTCTGATGTATTATTTTTTTTTTTTATTATTTTTATTATTATTATTATTATTTTTATTATTATTATTATTCATTTATTCATTAATTTTCTTTTTGGCTTAGTCCCTTTATTAATCCAGCGTCGCTACAGCGGAATGAACCGCCAACTTATCCAGCACGTTTTTACGCAGCTGATGCCCTTCCAGCCGCACCCCATCTCTGAGAAACATCCACACACACACATACACTACGGACAATTTAGCCTACCCAATTTGCCTGTACCGCATGTCTTTGGACTGTGGAGGAAACCCACGCTAATATATATATATATATATATATATATATATATATATATATATATATACTGTTTATATACTGTATGTATATATATATATATATATATATATATATATATATATATATATATATATATATATATATATATATATATATATATATATATATATACTGTGTATGTATGTATATATATATATATATATATATATATATATATATATATATATATATATATCTATATATATATATATCTATATATATATATACATATATATATATACATATATATATATATACATATATATATATATACATATATATATATACATATATATATTTTCATCTCGCGTCCATTTGCATGCACGTGCCCGTCAGTATCAGCAGGCTAGCGCAGAAACGCCATTGGAAAAACTGGAGTAAAATAATTTTTAATATTTTAAAGACATGGTGTGGAAAAATTTAATTTAATGCAGTGCTTCTTGTACATTCTGAGACCCACTTTATCAGGCAGTGAAGATCGTTGATTTTTAAAGAAAACGGACCTTAAACGCGTCGATTTTGTAACGGCAGTTCACCGGAGGCGTTTGACCCAGGCAAATTAAAAGTTCTTCTGCATGCTTCTGCATATACCCTTAATTGAAACCTGAATGAAGAATATACCTGAATTTAATTGGGACAGAGAGAATGATACTCTACAACCAATGAAAATGCATCATTTAAATTTAAGTAATTTAATTTTTCAATTTTTTTACTTTTTACTCAAGTGAATATTTTGCAGCTGAAGGTTAAGATGTTTTTAATTATCATGGTTTATCTCTTTCATTTATTTGCATCTAGTCTTACCCATAATTACACAAATGGTAGTCCAGACATGGTGTTTAAATTATGCAGAGTGTGTGTTAATGCATACAGATTTGTACAAACTGTAAAATCTACCTACTTCATAGTTAATCAGAATGTGATCAAATTCAGATTATTCCAATAATGTATATGCTCATAAACACTGTCGTCATCAGAAAGTGTGTATATTTATTTAAAGGTGCAGTATGTAAATTTGACACCCAGTGGTGGAACTAGGTATTGCACTCCTAAATAAAAACAAATGCTAGCGCAGGTTGCCAGATTGAGATTGATTTAAACCGTGTTCTAAATAAAAGCAACGGCAACCAATAGAAGGAATATTTTCCATATTAAAAGGAGTTTTTGTTTTTACCAACACCTCGAATTGATATATTAGAAACGGCTTCTATTTCTCACAGATGAACAACAGAAAACTATGACAATGATCACCTCAGGTAAACCTCATGTGCTTTATTCAGTGTTAAATGCTGACAATGTGAGTTTGAATGCCGCTTTACATGATATTTATGGCCATACTACTGAAAGCAGCAGCAGTTCACTTCAGATCTTGAAAATAAAATAAAAAAACGTTTAAAATTGAACTTTAGAACTAAACACATAGCCCATGAGTGATTCAGCATGTACATTTAATAATGTTAAAGAGGGTTAATATGTATTAAATAGATTATAAACCTTACCATGTTGTGAGTGAGTGAGTGCATATTCTGTGCTTCTGAATGGCTGTATTTCAATTTCTGTCGTGTTTTGTCTGGTGCAAACATCCAAATTGCTCATCACTGCAACTCTCGTCACAAAGCGTGTTGTTAGGACACACAGTTATAATGTAACCCGCTCACCTAATGTTTACGTTCGCAATATTTATATCATTTGCTAATTAATAACCTCATTTGGAATTGAATCGGTCTCATTTTGGAGTCTGCTACTCCACCGGAGGTCACATTTAAGTTACGGTTGCATGCTTTCAGAGCCCTTCTGAATGAATGAATGAATGAATGGAATACGCGGTTTTCCAAGTGCTGAAATACAATTGGCTAAAGTGGCAGCGGGCAGGTTAAAATTACAAAGACAGATGTTCCAGCACGTAACAGACATTTTCAAAGCAGAATATCTGACTTCAGCATTGTTTTTCAGATAAACAAGTATGTTCACTTGACATGTTTCTTAAATATCTGCAAACATATCGCTGCTGAAAAAAAAAACAGCTTAAACCAGCCTAAGATGGTTGGCTGGATTTAGCTGGTGGACCAGCCTGGTTTTAGAGGGGTTTTGGCCGTTTCCAGCCTGGTTTTTAGCTGGTCAGGTTGGAAAATGACCAGCTAAAACAAGCTAAAAACCAGCTTGACCAACCTGGTTTAAGGTGGACATAGCTGGTTTTGGATGGGCCCCCAGCCTGGCTAGGCTGGTCAAGCTGGTTTTAGCTGGTCATCTACCAGCCTGAGCAGCTAAGACCAGGCTGGAAATGGCTGGAAACCAGCCTGGAAATTGCCAAAACCCCTCTTAAACCAGGTTGGTCCACCAGCTAAAACCAGCCAACCATCTTAGGCTGGTTTAAGCTCTTTTTTCAGCAGGGATTATGGTATTTGTATGCTTTAGAAGAGTCAACAACTTACATACAGCACCTTTAAATACACACAGCAACATTCTTGATTAAATCACATGATTGTTTCGCCACAATCTTCTTGGACAGTATTGACAAAAAATCTGTTATTCAGCCCATTAGACTCCCAGAGAGGCAGAATGCATGTTAGTTTTATTTTAATTTTTTTCATTCTGACTCATTACGCCCTCTCTCTCTTTCTCATTATCCTCAAGTATTACCTGAAATCTAGTTATCGACAAAAAAGCACTTTGATTTAGGATTTAAGAAAAAGCAAGCGCGTGCAGCAAAAACAAGTTTTTTTAAAGAGACGTTTAAAATGCAGCAGACTTGTTTTGGAGTGTGTTCTGCAATTCTAATCATCCCGTCTCCTCTTCAGAACAGAAGTCGACACTCCAAGATTCAGAGCCGGGACACTTCTGCCTGTCTCTTATCCTAATCCAGATTGGCTGCATGCATCGTCTGGTCTGTTTCGGAAATCTGTCCCTGCATCTGGGACTGCGCTGCCAGCCTGTGTCACTGCTCAAACTGGATTAAATCATACAGCATTGGCAGAACAACAGTGCAATACCTACAAAAAAAAAAAGTCCTTGAAATTCATCATGGCTGTCAGGGGCCCAAACTCAAGGTCAGCGTTCTCATTCATTCTTTAAGAAGCTTTCTGACGGATGCTAAGGTCACTTAGAGGCAAGTGTACATCTTTCCTGCTGTCTCTTTCTTTCGGCTAGAAATTTGTGCCAATCATGAAAACTGTGAGGGTTTTCGGCAGAAAGAACAGACGACTGAATGCAGAGCTGCTGGTGGGGATTCAGAGTTAGAAGGAAAAATTGTATTGCAAAGGCTGAGCTATTTGTGCTCAATACATTGCGGCGCTCTTGTATTCTTCAATATATTTACAGTAACTGGCCAAATGTTGTTTTCTATTATGCCTTTAAAGAGACTGCAGTAATAATGATCCCTTTCTCGCCCTGACATCAATCTCACCATTCTTGACATGTTTACTAGTAATTAAGAGCAATTATACATAGCTTTTTCTCTAATGTCCTTGACAGTAAACTGCGTTTTTGTCTTAATTGTTTAGGTTTTTTGTTCAGGCTATGCATTGTATTAAAGTATTTCCACAAAATTTTAAAACTTTTAACAGCTTTGTTTTAATGCAAGCCTTGGGTATTTTTACTCTGAAATTATTTATTAATTCGAGTTAAATAATTTTAATAGAGATGTATATATCACTGAAAGCTGAATAAATAAGCTTGTCTTTACATTGTAGTGTATGCACACTTTTTTATTTATTTTTTTATCAGATAAAAATTTTATCTCTCAGTTGTGTGCATATGTTTTTATGCACATGTAAAGCATGTATACGCATCTTGGCGTCTCCATTAAGCATATTTTTATGCAATATTCCAAAATGAGCATAAATATAATTGAATGTGTGAGGCTCATCTTGAGGGATAATTCAGGAAATTCAGTCACAATATATATATATATATATATATATATATATATATATATATATATATATATATATATATATATATATATATATATATATATATATATATATATATATATATATACATATATATATACATATATATATACACAAAAAATGCCTTTTTTTATCCAATAAATCAAACTTTTCAAGTCTTCTCAATTTACATCAATCAAACTGACAAATAATAATAAGTTAAACTTTGTTTAAAAAATGCTTGAATGGGATTAACCTAATAAAATAAGTTAAAGCAACATAGCATTGGTTATCATGACTTTTTGTAAATAAATTTTTTTACAGTGTATAAACATCAGACTTCATTGTTTGTTTATTTGTAAAACTCAACATGGTCAAACTGAACGTAATACATTTAACTTTTTTTGTTTTAAGTTTTTATCAAATTCTGTACATCACCAATACAGTTGAAGTCAGAATTATTAGCCCCCCTTTGATTTTTCTTCTTTTTTAAATATTTCCCAAATTATGTTCAATAGAGGAAATATTCACAGTATGTCTAATAATATTTTTTCTTCTGGATAAAGTCTTATTTGTTTTATTTCGGCTAGAATAAAAGCAGTTTTACATTTTTTAAACACCATTTTAGGGACAAAATTATTAGCCCCTTTAAGCTATATTTTTATTTCGATAATCTACAGAACAAACCAGCGTTATACAATAACTTGCCTAATTACCCTAACCTGCCTAGTTAACCTAATTAACCTAGTTAAGCCTTTAAATGTCACTTTGAACTTTATAGAAGTGTCTTGAAAAATATCTAGTCAAATATTATTTACTGTCATCATGGCAAAGATAAAATAAATCAGTTATTAGAAATGAGTTATTAAAACTATTGTGTTTAGAAAAGTGTTGAAAAATCTTATATATTAAACAGAAGTTGGTGAAAAAATAAACAGGGGGCTAATAATTCAGGGAGGCTAATAATTCTGACTTCAACTGTATATATGGCTGGTGTATATACAGTATATAGTGTGGTGTCTATATAGTACAGGTGTATTTATAATTTGATGTCAAATACAGTATGTTTGTAAGCATGACTGCACAAACTGGATCCCAGAATAATGACTGGCTCTTTGCCAGTAATGGCGTCAGAAGCACTCATGGGAAAAGTGACAGTGTGAATCCTAAGAAAATTAACAGATTTAAATGCTTTTGATGATTGGCAGTATATAATGATAATGATGATGATGATGATGGCACACCAAGGGAGGTCTCATGACATAAAAGTCCTTCAGCTACTGACGCAAAATGCGTTCAGCTAAGATTTTGGCACATTTCTGACAGCCTGTACTTGATATTCCCAGAGACAGAAGAGATTTGAAAGGATGAGACATTTGATTTCAGGACAAGAGAGAGAAAACACTGTGTATGAGCCATCTGGGCTGGTTTAATGATGGCGGTGTCTTGTGTTGAGATCTCTGGCTCTGTGCATTTTCTCTTTCTGGCCATCTTTGCTATTCTGCATGTCCCTTTCCTCACTGTCTGTCTGATGTCTTTGTGTAATTCCAGTTTAATGAACCCATGAAGTAAAAGTCTGGCCTAAGTTCACGTCGGTGAGCTTTGAGGGGCACACATGTTGACAATTCACTTCTTTGAGATTACACATGAAACATTTACAGTTTTTTAGGGGAACTAAACCAAAGATAGCCAGCCACACCCCATCTCTGGGAAACATCCACACACACACTATGGACAATTTAGCCTACCCAATTTACCTGTACCACATGTCTTTGGACTTGTGGGGGACACCAGAGCACCCGGAGGAAACCCACGGGAACATGGGGAGAACATGCTTTTAATATATATATTTGTACACACACTCACCAGCCACTTCACTTTATTAGGTACACCTTACTAGTACCAGGCTGGACCTCTTTTTGCCTTTAGCTGACAGGAGTGGCACCCGGTGTATTCTTTTGCTGCTGTAGCCCATCCACCTCAAGGTTGGACGTGTTGTGCATTCCGAGATGCTCTTCTGCATACCTCGGTTGTAACGAGTGGTTATTTGAGTTACTGTTGCCTTTCTATCAGCTTGAACCAGTCTGTCCATTCTCATCTAACTTCTGTCAATAACAAAACATTTGCGCCCGCAGAACTGCCATTTTCTCTTTTTCTGACCATTCTCTGTAAACCCTAGAGATGGTTGTGCATGAAAATTCCAGTAGATCAGCAGTTTCTGAGATACTCATACCAGGCCGTCTGGCACCAACAACCATGCCACTTTCAAAGTCACTTAAATCACCTTTCCATTCCATTCTGATGCTCAGTTTAATCTGCACCAGATTGTTTTGACCATGTCTACATGCCTAAATGCATTGAGTTGCTGCCATGTGATTGACTGATTTTGTATGTATGTATTTGCTATATAATAATAATAATAATAAAATATTAATAATAATAATGGCAGTTTATTGGGCTGTGGCAACCCCTGATACTCTAAATGACTAAATGATACTGTAAGTGACTAAGCTGAAGAAGAATGAATGAGTGAATAACAATAATAACGATAACAATAATAATAATAATAATAATAATATATTTGTTTGTCAAACTGAACGAATAAAAAAAAAACGAACAAACAATAGAAAACTTAATATGGCATTTTGTAGTATTTATTTATTTATTTATTTTCAGTAACTCATTTGAATTTATATGTATTATTCTTCTATTCCTAAAGATGTTAGTTAAAAAGTAATAAACAAAATTATTCAATTTCACAATGAGGATGTACTCATTTATGCAGAGGACTCCATATACAGTCTGTTCAGTCTACTTCCAAAAATTCACATGATCCACCCATTATTTCTGCGAAAAACATTATTATTATTTTTCTAAATATTTAATGAAGTCTTAAAGCAAGTCTACATCAGGAAAAACATGACTGTTGATTTTATTTTTGTCTTTTTAAAAAAAGCATTTTGAATGAAAAGCTGTTTCGTTTCAGGAAACAATTTGAGTTAATCCAGAATGAATATTTATTAGATCATGCTCTCTTCACTTTTTGATTAATCCCAAACGAACTTATTTTTTATTTTCTTTTAGCGAAACAGTAATTTCCTATTGAGCGAATGCTGTTTTCTTTCTAGACATGTGTTTAATAATAATGATTTCACTCACAACATACGGTTCTAAATACCATTTTAATCTGTAACATAAGCAGTCGCCCATTGTTCCACTTTCCCCAGATACAAATTCCTTGAAGTTAAATATGCTTCCCAGAATTAACACTGCAACCCGGGAACGCAATATGTATTAATCTATAATACAATTGTGTTCAACAACAGCGCTTAATCCTGTTGTGTAAATCCTTTGATATATTGGCCAGCTGGCTACCTTTTTCATACACTGCCAGCATTATTTCACCTTTCTCAATCAATTGTGACATCTCCATCTTAATCTGCCTAAACAGACCTCATTTTATGACGAATATCGTAGTCTGAGATGATTTTAGCTTTGCTAGTACATAAGCGCATATGATTATAAACGCTCCGTTCTGTTGGTTAGACGCAGTGCTAAAGCGCTGAGGAGATTCAGAGTCATTTTGCATGCTACGCACTCAGGGCATATTACACATTCATTCCACACAATGTGATTAAATGCTTGTTTTCACAGAAAATGCACTGAATATGAACAATACCACCACTTTCCTGAGGGAAAACACTGCTTTTATGAGCTTTTAGACACTTTGCATTCTAATCTGCGAATCTTTAGGGGGATTTGCCATGCTAACCATGCCAGTTAATCAAAACCTCACCGGCAATTTATTTATTCTTTCATGAATCCCCACTTGTGTCTTTCTGTAAGAAGCTTCTGAAACTATTTCTGAAGTTCTTGCTGTTTTCTGAGGTGGCGAGGTCAATAGTGTTTGTTGAAGTTTTAATGACCTCTGTCTCCCCCCCACCCCCCCACCCCTCTCTCTCTCTCTCTCTCTCTCTCTCTCTCTCTCTCTCTATCTGTGTAGTTTGATTAATTTGCTTGGCCAATCATACCACACGCAGCACAGATTAAATCTAGCTAGGATCCTAATAATTACACACAATCCTTAGTCATCAAGGAATGTAAATCTACCACATCTCATCTTTATTCAGGGACAGATTTTCTCAGCGTCTCTTAGTTCTGAGAGCATGAGGTAAAATGGCCTTTTCACTTTCTGTATTTATGTTAAAGGCACATGTCTATTTCCAAGGTGATTGGTTCTGACATGAATAAAAATCATTCAGATTAAGTAAGGTACTGTATATGAACTGATTTAGTATGAAATATAGTAATATAAAGTAATGTAATATAAAAAGTAACTTACATTTAATGCATTTTTGTATAGATAGATAGCAACCATGCAGTTTATTTATAAAGATAGTGCCTATTTTAAAATATTTACAATTTCTGAGAGACAGCACGTTGGCGGCCATTAGCCTGTCATTGAGAAGATCAAAAAGATGGTTGACGTTGTCTATTCACAAGATGGCGACAGAGACCGCATAATAAGCCCTTATAGAGGAGGAAAAATACAGCGTAATTTTAAACTACAGCTGATCAAATCATTATTAAACTGGTAAGTGACTTTCTAAGTCAATCTCTCTCTTTTGTGTTGTAGTGCTGTATTTATACCATAGTAATTGTAGTGTATTGAGTGTGAGATGGGACTCATCTTAGGGCGTACTCACACTATGTACAGTTGCCTTGAACCGGGCCAAATCACACTTGTCCCCCCTACCATCTCCCCCGATGGCCCGCACTCACATTACATTCAGCCCTGGGCACGCTTACGTCATCGATGATGCGCTGTTCAGTAAGCGCGTTCGCTCAGCACAGTGGAGAATAGAGATTTCTTTAGTTATATCGTTTGTGTCGTTTGATATACAGTGACATGCAGTCAAATATTTCGTCAAACAGATCAGCCACTTTTGACGCTCATAAACAATCATAAAGTCCTTGTGCTGCAGTTATTAGGAGGTTTGCTGAAGGTGCAGCTGTTGTGCAATGAGGGGTTTGCATCTTAAATTAACTACGACTGTTTGCATTCATTAAACAGTACGAATAATTAATTAATCCATATCAAACAGTCCCTTAAAAGTCACGTCTCACTTTCAGTTTCAGCCCAAGTGAGCCATGCTCAGGCCCACCTCTTCCAACCGGGCCATGGCTGCCCAAGTGAACCGTGCCTGAGCCAGATTCAGAGCACTCACACTTCTCAAACGATCCGGGAAACGGGCCTGGGGACGGTTCAGATAGCATAGTGTGAGTATGCTAAACGTCTTAAAACTGGAGATGGCCATCAGTTTCTAATGAGTCTCCTGTTTTCACTACTGCAGACGAGTTCAGTAAACAGAAAGAGAGAAGAAATGCCTGCATGTGTTTAGCATTTTTCCTTATCACAAACACAACTGTAATCTGAGTTGCTTTGGCTTTTTCAGGGTTAATAATTGTGATCTCCCAGTTGCGACAGAGAAATACTGGAAAATCTCTCTAGACTGATGGCATTTCATGCCGTTCAGCCTTATAATCTTAAAATGTGAGCAAAATCAGCTTTTTTGTCATCACTTTAGACATTAAGCTAGAGAATCATTCAAATATTAGCTCTAAAGTGATGTTGGTGAAGTAGCAATGGTTCCTGCTGTTCTGATGTCAGCTGTAGATGTGAACGAGTGGCGGAAGAAAGAAGTTCCTCTTACAAAAGAATTTTGAGACTCGATTATGCCGTCAAACTGTTGTATAAATGCAATATCACACGAGTAGCAGTATAATGTGACTGTATATCGTCACTGGTGGGACACCAAGGCACTCGGCCTGCCGTTTTGTGGTAATGGAAGCCTTTTACCAGTGCCGATATACAGCCACATCTCACTACTACTTGTGTGATATTGCTCATTAATTTCCCTGCCACTGTTTCTTTAAGACTAACGTTCTAATATTTTGCTTGGACACATGACGTGCAGTGTTTTTTCTGTGGCATGATTTCTGACAGACTGGCGTATATTGTAGTTGATGAATGCAAATGTAAATAACAGTAAAAACAAAGGATCAACTCATGCCAGATCCACAAAAATCCCAACACATCACCTCCAGTAAGTTATGATGACATTCACAACTCAAAGTTTTTATCAAAATGTAATGTTATGTGTTGCCAAATGACAAACACTGTGCAAGAGTGGAATGTGCAATATTGCAATATAGGTTAGCTAGCTTGCAAGGTCAGCTGTGATCTTTTAAGTTGTAACAATGGCAACATAAATGCTAATAATGTAATGTTCATTAGTCATATGTTAATGGCATTTGCAGTATGGATAAAATTAGATTTTTATAACAATACTTTTGATTAGATATACAGTTGAAGTCAGAATAATTAGCCCCCCCTGAATTATTAACACCCCTGTTTATTTTTTTCCCCAATTTCTGCTTAACGGAGAGAAGATTTTCTCAACACATTTCTGAACATAATAGTTTTAATAACTCATTTCTAATAACTGATTTATTTTATCTTTGCCATGATGACAAGAAAAATATCTAGTCAAATATTATTTAAAGACACTTCTATACAGCTTAAAGTGACATTTAAAGGCTTAATTAGGTTAACTAGGCAGGTTATGGTAATTGGGCAAGTTATTGTATAACGATGGTTTGTTCTGTAGACTATCGAAAAAAATAGCTTAAAGGGGCTAATAATTTTGACCTTAAAATGGTTCTTAAATTAAAAACTGCTTTTATTATAGCCAAAATAAAACAAATAAGACTTTTTCAGAAAGAAGAAATATTATCAGACATACTGTGAAAATTTCCTTGCTCTGTTAAACATCATTTGCAAAATATTTAAAAAAAGAAAAAAAATTCAAAGGGGGGCTATTAATTCTGACTTCAACTGTAAATACAGGGAAATACTGGCTCTTCCTGCAGATGAAAGTGAGGATGAGATGAGTTTTAGAGACCATGAGAATGGACATCGAGACAGTTAAGGTGAGTTAGCTCAGAGCCAGATGATATAGGTGTAGTATACAGTAGTAAACATTATTAGCTAGTAGCTATATTATTCAGATGCATCTGGATATGTTAGATTGTTATGTATTTGTTATAATATTTACTAGAGGAAATATTCATACCTAATGTAAGTTGTATACATAATACAATATTATGTTTGTTTTCAATAATATTCAGCATAAAGAATAGAATAAATGAAAGCTGTTAGAATATCAGTAATAAAATTTGTTGAAAAATTCTGTGTTAAAGCTTATAATACTCCAACACCTATTAAATAAAAACAAACAACATCTCGAACAGCAATATTATTAATTAAAGGGAAGTTCTATATTACAATTTTCTAAGTTTGATCAACTATTGGATGTTATTGCCATATGCCAACATATCATAAAGTACATTTTTGTAGTTAAGCCATTCTAAAAAAAAGAAAAACTGTCATATATACAGTATATATATATATATATTAGTGATGCAACAATACAGTTAGCCTACGGTTCAATACATACCTCAGTTTTTTAACACGTTTTCGGTTCGGTTCTGATGGTTTGACACGTGTTTTTTTTTTGTTTTGTTATTCTATGCTTAATGCAATAGGCAATAGAAGAAAAAATAAAAACGATTTATTGCAATACTCCTTTATTTTACTTAAAAGCCAAGAAACATACACTAGTTCCTGGTGTATTGTATAATAAAAAAAATAAACATTGAAATCTCACAGCTGCTGGTAGCCCATGTACAAACTGGGGAACACATAAATTCTTGCATTTTGAAAATAAACATACATGTGAAGTTAATAAACATAAATTGACCATTCCAAATAAACATTTGCAAGTGTCTCTCGGAAACAGTTGGGTATGTTTGCTGGGAAGATTCAGCGAGGGATTGGTGGACTTTATTATGTTCTCTGCTATCCTGCCCTAAGACAGTGATATTTTTGGGTGATGGCTCGGAGATGTGCAGTCATGTTGGAAGTGTTTCCGTTTGAGTAGGCTATATGTAGGGTTGGACGGTATGGCAAAAATTGATATCACAATATATTTCTTAATTTTGGTCAATACGATATAATTCCGATATCGATATGGACAATATTAAAAAGCCTTGAAAAAACTGGCAAGAACGCACACAATGAATGTCTGTACCCACAAATGTCTGCAAACTGAATTTGCAAAGTCTATAATAACATCCAGGCTCTTATAACTAAAAAAAAAAAAAAAAAAAAACAGAACAAAAAAATTAATGTTCACTTTTTATTTGCATTTAGCCTTTACAAACAAGAAGTGTGAAATAAACTATCAAATAAATAAAACTCTCAGACTATTTATATATATAAGCTGAGAATAATATCTGTCTATTTATATTTGTGTATAATTAGCTAATTAAAGGTTTAACAAACTATTTCTTATATATTTTATAGTCTATTTATATCGACTAATATTTTATATTATTTTATATAACACATACATTATTTAACAGATTTAATACCTCTATTAATCATATTCTTTCTATTTTTATCAAATCAAATCACTTTTATATATATACACACACACACACACACACACACACACACACACACACACACACACTGTATGTATATATATATATATATGTATGTATATATATATATATATATATATATATATATATATATATATATATATGTATATATATATATATATATATATATATATATATATATATATATATATATATATATATATATATATATACACACAGTTGAAGTCAGAATATTTTACATTTTGCCAAATGATCTTTAACAGAGCAAGAAAATTTTCACAGTATGCCTAATAATATTTTTTTCTTCCGGAGAAAGTCGTATTTGTTTTACTTTGGCTCGAATAAAAGCAGTTTAAAATTGTTTTAAAAAACATTTCAACGTCAAAATCATTAGCCCCCTTAAGCTATTTTTTTTCCAGAAAGTCATGTAGAACAAACCATCATTATTCAATAACTTGCCTAATTACCCTAGCCTGCCTAGTTAACCTAGTTAAGCCTTTAAATGTCACTTTAAGCTGTATAGAAGTGTCTTGAAAAATATCTAGTAAAATATTATTTACTGTCATCATGGCAAAGATAAAATAAATCAGTTATTAGAAATGAGTTATAAAAACTATTATGTTCAGAAATGTGTTGAGAAAATCCTCTCGCTCTCTCGCTCTCTCTCTCTCTCTCAATATATATATATATATATATATATATATATATATATATATATATATATATATATATATATATATATATATATATATATATATATATATATATATACATACATACATACATATACATGTACATATATACATACATATACATGTACATATATACATACATATACATGTACATATATACATGCATATATACATATACGTATACATGTGTGTAAATTTGTGTGCTTCATTTATGTGAGAAATATCCTTCAGAAGAGGAAGCTTAAAAGCTGTTGTTATTGAATTTCAGCCACACAATATGTTTATATTTTCTCTAAGAGAGAAATCAAATGTCAGTATTCCCAACTGAGCACAATTAGTTCCGCTCGAGTGTAAAACGGTCTGAAGACATGAAGCTCTGGTCAGCATTATCGACGGCTATAGCAGAGGTATTGAATTTTCCAGTTGGCCAGAACACGATGATTAATTTTCAGCTGCTTTGAGTCCATTGTCATATCATTTTACCAGAGCGTTGCTCCTGGACCAACTAAGAATAAACCAAGCTGTGTGCTCTATGGAAATAATTAAAATACAGAGAGAAAAAAAAGATCTTTGGCTAATTTTAAATATATTTTCAGGTTTTAGGTCAAGCATCTTTGTAAACAGGATGCATGTCTGGATGCATAGTTTAAAGGGTTAAAGATTTGTCAATGCATATGCAAACTAGGTGTGCCCTGACATGGTGAGTTTTAGGGCTGAGAAATAATTTTATTTGTAACATTGTTCACATTATAGACAATACTAAACCATAAAAATTAAAAACAATTATTGCTTTAGATGCATATTCATAAAAACAGCCGGGGTAACACTTTATAATAACTACACACTTTGAATAATTTATTAAGCATTAGCAAATAGTGAATTCTGTTAAAATTAAATAATGAAAAAATAAATCATTAACAACGTATGAAAACACAATCATTAAGGACATTATACATGTGCTTATTAGTCAAGAATACAGGATTTGTAGCTGTATTTATAAACTGATTACTAACATCTATTAATGTAAAGTTAATGCTCAACAAATAATGAATTAACTATTGGCTAATGTTTAATAAATTATTCATAGTGTGTAGTTATTATAAAGTTTAACAACATGTGAACAATTTCATTGAATCCGTCACATATGTTAGAACTTGCTAACACAATTGCTTACAGTATCTCAAATGCTTTTCTGCTATATGAAAAAATTAACTAAAAAAACATTTCAACATTTTTTACAACCACACTGTATTTTAAAGTAACTCGCAACATGGTCTATAGTCTCTGCACTGTAAAAAAAAAAAAAAAGTTGACTCAAGTTAAAATTAAGGCAACAAACTTCAGGACATTTTAGAGTTTACTCAACTTAAATCGAGTCAAGTGCTGTAATTGGGTTGAACGTTGATTCAACTCAAATATGTCCTGAAGTTTGTTGGCTTAATTTTAACTTGTCAACTTTTTTTTACAGTGCAGAGACTATAGACCATGTTGCGAGTATAGTATGTAAACATATATAATTATTTAATATAATAAATAATAAATATAGAATTAATTTTATAAACTTTTAACTTTAGCTTACTTGACTTTAGTTATTCTGTTGGTTTAAAATGACAGTAATGAAAGTAATTTAACTGCATAATTCTAAAAAAAAAATAAGTTAAGTGAACTTAACTATTCCAAGTTTCAACAGCTTTACAATTTTTTTCTTTAAGTAAAATCAACTTGTTGCCTCAAAAAAGGTCACGAAACCCCCACTTTCAGTTCAAGTGTACCTCAGAATTTTTTCAAAAAATGCTCCATGATAGGCATGGAGAGGGAGGAGTGGGTGTGGCCGGCAGATCAGTGGGAAAAGAGGAGGGCAAACAACTGTCAGTTGGCTTATAAAATCAGACTGAAAAAAAATCAGATACAAAATGTGAGGAGACGCATAATTTTATAGTTTACAGTTAAAATGCAAAAAAAAATAAACGGTAAGTAATTAAATGCTGTTACATATACGATAGACTATTCGTAATTTCATATATAACCACGATTTGTTATATCATTATAAAGATAATTATGTATATATGTTATATAAACACTATACATTAGGAGGACTTCTCTCCTCCTGAACCCCCGGGTCTGAATGCAGACACAGGGGATAGCAGTGCAGCAGGTCTCTTACCCTATCTATTCCAACCATTAACCCTGCCGGTAATCTGGAAGATTTTAAGGTGAACACAGCAGCATGCTGATGTGTCTGAATGGTAACAAACTTAACTGAATAAAAGTCCCCCATTCTCCAATTCCTGTACAGCTCTCCTGACAAAAATGCTTGCTGCACACAAACAGCTTTGCTGTGTCCGCACTGACAGCATCGCAGGGAAAGCCATGCAACAAACCCTGTGGATCATGGAAACAAACACATACGACCCTTCATGAACTGCTAAAAACGGCATGCCATGAGCGGCAACGGTCTCTCAGCTTGGCAGGTCTGTCATCGGAAAGCAGGTGCAGTCATGAATAATTAATTAGCAGGGTCTTCTCATAGGATAAGAAAACTCAGTCTATGAATAATAATGAGAAACCGACACGTCATCTCTGGACAGGCAAATAGCGCTACATCACTGATTTTGATCCTGCCCCAATAATGATTTTAAACCCGGAAGATGAAATTAGCTGACAAAATCATCCACTTTTCCCCACAAGTAAAGCTAACAGGTGCTAACGTTGTCTTAATTGATGCAACAAGTGTTTCTTGAACCTTTAAAGCAATAGATTTACTTATTTTTTAAAGTAAATTAACTAAATGCTTTTTACACTGAGTGTAAGTCTGTAGAATACACATGTAAATACCATCAAATTAAAATGTCCTAAAAGGACAAAGATTGTATTTCACATGCATGATAAAAAAAAATACTGCCCTCGAGAAGAAAGCTGAAATTCTGCCGTCAGAGAAAAGAGACAGTCAGCTGTCAGGTCTGTTGTGGCAGCCCAGAGGAGAGTGAAGGAAGATTCTCCTGTCTCGTTCACAGTCGTGTCATCCGTGATAAATAAAAGAGAGGCACTGGGTGGTCAGAGTCTGTTTAATGTCTAGACAGGGGGAGAGGGACTGAAGCCCTTGGGAGGCTAAAAAGAGCCTGAAAGTGTTCATTTCGCATGCAATAGTCTGTCAAACGCAGGAAAACTAAACCCTGCTCGCGCGCTTTGTATTATGGAAATGTGGCCACTGTGTTTTATACAATGAAAGAGACATTTACATTTCTTTACCCTTCATTCCAGAGCAGCTCCTGAGGCCTGGGCGCATGTGTAAGTTTGAAGAAATGTTCTTCAGCCTCAAGCAAAACCATAAGTGTGTAATGCAAGGTTAGTAATGTATGTTTAACAATGCAAATTAACACATTTTTAACTTAGTTTTGTACATGTTAATGGTAATTATGGATTTACAAACAGGAGCATAAGGGTAATCCAGAAGCGTAGTTGAGGACACAGGCAAAGAGGTCGATATAGGTGGCAAACAACGTAAACAAGGCAAGGGTCAAACACGGAAAGACTAGACAAGGTTATGCTTTGTAGTGTTACAGCAAAATAAGACTCAGCAAAGTGTGTGAGAAAGTGAGTGGTTTAAATAGTCAAGGTAATCAATGATCATGAGTTTCAGCTGTGTGTGTGTCTGTCTAAATGACTGTCAGCTGTGGCAGGAGTGATGAATGCAAATATTTCTGGGAGTTATAGTTCAGTTCAGTGGCCGAATTGGAGTTCTTCAGCGATCTGCAACTGCTCGATCGTTGATGATCTTAACAGCGAGAACTTCTTAAAAATATTACCTATTTGATTTGATTTCCTTTTTATCTGATTGCTATGTATACATACTGTATGTAGTTCTATAGAAATCTCCAAGGGCTTATTTAGACACAGATAATATTTATTTGGCTTTGTTTGTTAAATATTTGTAGCACATTGGTAAGTGTTAGGCACAGTTATACAGTAATACGATTCTGTCGTCTATGGGCAGTCCTTATAAAACATGAAAACCATGTGTGTGTGAATCTACTGTGGAATAAGTCAGTAGGGTATATTAGTGAAGGTAGTGGAGCATCTCTGTTCAGAGCCTCTTTCCCTTCCACCTGTCATTGCTGACCCAGTCGTCCTCATCCACAGTCCCACATACAGTGCAGTCCTTATACTATTCACCCCCTAACCACAGACATGCATCACTGAACATGGCTCAACTCTCTCTTTTTCCCTCTCTCTCTCTCACTCACTGATAGCATCACAAACCAGTGTCCTTCATACACTAAGTTGCAACTAACAAAAAAATCATTGCAGTACTACAGGTTTGTTTTCCCCTATACATTATAATTGGTTGTTTAATTATATAACTTTATTATTATTATTATTTTTAATGATAGAAAATCACTAGAATTGCTGTAGTTTATATACCACAATTATCATCAGGCATACTTATGACGAGAATAATATGATGACAAATTTAAACACTCTATGTATCGCATTGCAACCCCAAAATACCAATTTTCGGTAATTGTTGTTTTAAATCTGAATATGTGTCACTTCGATCAACATTTGTCAGCTTGTTTGTTTTTTTCTCTTCTATTTAATATAATAATACAATTTAGTATGATCACATTATTTTATATAAATAAGGTCCAAAAAAGTATGTTGATCATTTTTACTTAAATATATCTCATTTTCTGAGTGCCGATGGAACGTAATTTTTATGCATATTTTGAGAATTGATCTTCTCAAACATTGTTCGAAACATTCAAGTAGACACTTTGCTTGCATTTAATATGCTTAATGATAATATTAGGTCAAAATGTTTTCCATATTTAGTTGTATGAGGGTAAAGGTGTGCTATGCAATATTTGCAAAGCACTTGGAAACCAGTGCCGGACCAAGTACCAAAACACACTTGCTGCAAATCAGGAGTAAGGGGCGTGTAAAGCTGTACCAAAAAGGGGCGTGGTCTTGTTGGATTATGGACTTGTTTTTGGTGTTTTCAAATTTCAACATTGTTTACACTCAAAATAAGGACTTTTGCTGCTTGTTCAAACTACTTATTTAAAATGAGTTGAAACAAAAAAATTCCCAAGTTTTTTTGGGGGACAACTTAATGGTTTTAAGTTCGGTCCACTTAAATTTGTTAACTTAATTGATTTGTATTGGGGCATGAAAGAATCATATGAAACCCTGCATTCTTTACAGTGTAGAACAAATCACGCTTTTCATTCTAGAAATCAAAATAGATTGACCTGAGGTACTCAAATGGGAAAATTAGGTTCATTTCTAGCTATCACTGGAAGCAAAATCAAGCAATAAAACATAGATTAGCCAGTTTGCACTCTGCATCCATCTTTGTTTTAGAATCTCACACAGTTTTTCCTCAAGTCACTGTTTGCTATAGAACTATAGAGAATAAGATTAGCATGTGGAGAAGAAAGCTAATAGCAGTTTATCACTCATGTATGATCCTGATGCCCTCACAAGTCAAATCTTCTGCAGTAATGCTTGATTCACACGTGGCTTCAGCTTGACGGAGGGCGTGTCTGAAGTATGATCCTCATAGCAGCGTCAGCCAATGAAATTAGTTCGCAGTCTGCTACTGTCTGAACTTTGCATAAAGCGATCTGATTGGCTGGCGCTTCCGTTGTCACTGGAAAAGTAGAAAAAGTTCCCAAGTTCTGCAGCCATCAACGCCGCTGAAGTGGTACCGATGGATCCACAATTCAGTTCGGCAGCGCTTGACATCACCCATTCAAAGTGAATAGAAAGCCTTGATGCTGACACCCCATGTAAATCGGGCATAAGGGCCGTGTCAAGTAACCATAGCCAAGATCTAAAAGGGGCGTGTTCCTGTTGGATTGTGAGTGGCGTGTTTGTTTTGGTACTTTCATATATCAACATCATTTGCCAGAATTCAATGAACGTTTAATGTATAAAATAACATTTATTTGATCTTCTAGCAATACTGAAATATCGTAACACACCCCAATCGATCATAAAACAATCTGCCCTCTTCATCCTAGAAAGCAAAATGAGTTGACCCGAGGTGCTTGTATGGGAAAATGAGGTTCACTTCTAGCTATCAGTGGATCCTCCTAAAAAAAATCAAGCAATAAAACAAAGATTAGCCTGTTTGCACTCTGCATCCATCATTGTTTAAGAAGCTCACAGAGTTTTTCCCTTTCTGAGCTGCCTGTGACAAAATCGTCTATAGAGAGCGGAGGATTAGCATTAGCATGTGGAGAAAAGAGCTAATGAAGCACACATAACAGGTTATCACATCTGTCTGAGCATGATCCCCTCACAAATCAAATCTTCAGCCAATCCTCCTGATGGATAATTGCGGACAGGAGTGCGATAAGCTTTTTTTTTTTGTAATCGAGATCTGTCAATCATGAATGCCACACGACTTCTCGATCTGCGGTGTTTGCTCAATGAAATGGAAGAATTCGGCCGGTGTCGTTCGGGCCAGTTCCTTTTCTGCCGCTGCGAAGACTCTTCTTGCTTCATTTCATTAACTGGGTGGGAGTAAAAGCAAATTTGCCTTATGAAAAGCAATTACTGCACTGCTGACTGGTGCTTTTGTGTGCAGAGGAGAAGTTCCTGTCCCTCGCGCTCACATTCAAGACTTCTGCATCATTGATTTTTAAAACACAGACAGACTTTCTGCTGAGGTTTAAGCTCTTCAAGTCTGTTCAGCTGGCTATATTGAGGCCCTATTCAAAGGCTTATTTAGATGCTGAGATAAATATGTTTTGCTTTGTTTAATAATTAGCATGGCAGTTGAAGTCAAAATCAATAGCCCTCGTGTGAATTTTTTTTTTTTTTTTTTTTTTGTCTTATTCAAAAATTTTACAAATAATGTTTATCAGAGCAAGAAATTTTTCCACAGTATTTTTTATAATATTTTTTCTTCTGCAGAAAATCTTATTTGTTTTATTTTGGCTTGAATAAAATAATTTTTAAATTTTTTTAGAAACCATTTTAAGGTCAATATTATAAGCCCTCTTGAGCAATATTTTTTTCGATTGCCTACTGAACAAACGACTGTTATACAATGACTTGCCTAGCTACCCTAACTTGCCTAACTAACCTAGTTAAGCCTTTAAATTGCACATTAAGCTGAATACTAGCATCTTGAAAAAATATTTAGTAAAATATTATTTACTGTTATCATAGCAAAGGTAAAATCAGTTATTAGAAATTAGTTATTAAAATTGTTATGTTTAGAAATGTGTTGGAAAAAAATCTTCTTTCTTATTAAACAAAAAATGGGGAAAAATATACAGGTGGGCTAATAATTCAGTAGGGCTAACAATTCTGACTTAAACTGTATGCCCAGCTATTCTTCAACATTATGTTCATCAAATAATGCATATTTATGAAGAATCATGTGACCCTGAAAAAGAGCAATGGCTGTTGAATAATGATCTTTGCCATCAGTGGAATAAATTATATAATTTGGTTAATTGCGATGTTTAATTTATCAATATAACAATATATTGTAAAATATAACAATATAACATTTCATATCAACACATTTTAATACATAGTATAGTTTTAAAAATATTTATTTTAGTCTTTGCCATGATGACATTAAATACCATTTTGTAATATATACTAGTAATTTTGCAAGAACCTTGTGTTCAGCTTAAAGTACAATTTAAAGGCTTCACTGGGTTAATTAGGTTAACTTTGTTAACTAGTAAGATTAATTAAGCCATGCATTGGCATTGGCCAGCAGCGGTTCTGTAGACAATTTTTATTTTTTTATTATTTCTTTTATTTTTTTAATTTAATTTAATTTTATATTTTATTTATTTATTTTTTATATTTTATTTATTTTATTTTTTTATTTTTTTATTTCATTTTTTTATTTCATTTTTTATATTTTATTTCGTTTTTTATATTTGCTTTTATTTTTTATTTATTTTATATTTCATAAAATCAGTAAAATTTCATAAGATGACTAATAATTTTGCCTTTAACTGTACATTAATATAACAAGCCATCATATTTTTACATTTACTTGCATACCACCAGTCCCATTTTTTACACCCCTAGTTAAGTGCATCTAAAAAATTTACCAAAATATGACCACCTGGCCCTCTCCTGACACTTGTCTGTTCTGATTTTAGGGATATTTTCAAAATACTTTAGGAAAAAGCTTTAGACCTGCAGGATTGTGTTTATCGGAAATTGAATGAATTTATATTAAAGTGCAAAGAAAGCTATTATGGGTTCTTTTAATCTAGGTATTGAGTTAAGCTTGGTAAGAGGAATGTAAGTGCCAACTTATTAAATGCAAGCAATTTGCGTGATTGTGTTTCCTGTAAGCTGCAGTGATTCACAATGTGTGATAACACCTTTCAGCTTGTGATCTGTCATGATCTATGTGTATCAGATGGGCTGTTAGTGTATGAGGTACAGAGTGCCAGAAAAAAAAACAAACAGATTCCTTAGCCTTAAATTGAAGTAATGGCTTGGGGTGAACAAAAAAATACAACACAAATACTGATTGCCTGAATACATCTGGGGTGTGTTTCCGAAAATCATTGTTAGCCAACTAAGGTTGCAAGTTTCGTCATTACAAACATAGTTTGTTGAATTGGTGTCTCCCAAATCGATCGTTCCAACGAAAATTCTCAAACTGCGTTGCAAACTTGTACGCTTGCAACTAGACCTCTGGAGCTGTAGTTAGAAACATAGTTCCTGGCTGTTTTATATTCCCAGTTATCCTCTCTATGCCCTATTCTTTTAGAACATTCTAACATTTAAACTTGGAATGATTAAAAAAAAAGCATTAAAGTCATCTCTCTTAGGTGAAATTTGTATTTTTACAGTTCAGTTTTAACGATCTTCATGTTTACAATTGTGTTACCTTCGTAGTGCACTTTGAAAACATTGATGTAATTTTGAACGCAGCCGTGGCTCATGACGAAAGCTATAGGTGACCTATTATTTAAAAGCAGAATTTATGTTATGTCTCCAAAGCTTGTGAAAACAAAAAACATAGCGTACGTTAATGCGTTTAATTTATAGTAGGTTATTTATTAAGTATCTGTATATGACATGGGCCTGTTGGTTGGCACATTTCTGCAGTCGTTTGCATGTGTCAAATTGTAAAAGTAGACTTAAAAAATAAATAAATAAACAATTTCCTACTTAACAATAATAATAATTATCATCATCATCATTATTAATATTAATATTATTATTATAGTAGGATTTTTTTCATTTCCTAATAAATTATAAATATTTAATTAAATTTCTTAATAAATAGCCTTATTATTTATTTATTTATTTATTTAATTATTTATTTATTTATATGATTTATATATGATATTATAATACATGTTAGCTTTTGTAAGTGATTTTATGATTTAGAATATAATATGTAATGTTCTCAATAATATTTGTAAAGGAAACACAGGCTCTATATATGCCATTTACATATATTTCAATTAATATGGAAAATTAGTGCATGTTTTTATCAAAACTAATATTGGATTTTATTTTAAATGCGTGTTTGTGTAAAACAATATAATTTGCATGAAGAATTATGGGGTTCTACTCTAAAGAAGTTGTTACCACCCCGTTTAGAGCATCATTATGGGCGTTTTACGTTAGAACTAATGTGGTTCAAATGATGGATATGCGACTACGGTTTTGGGAAACATTTGTCACTAAATCATTCTTTTCCCAAATGATGCATCAAACTATGATAGTTCAGCCGCGAGTTACGTCATTGCTTGGAAAAATGCACCCCTGTTTGTTCCTGTATTGACCATTGCCTGCCTGACCATGCGCATAATAAATCCTACATTTAGATCCGCACTCTGTTGTCAGCATTCACATCACATTACAGAAAACAAATAAGTAAATAAACAATTAAATAAATAAATAGTTATAAATATAACTAAAATATCCAAATTATAATCTGCACAATTGTTTATTAATTTGGTTTTCAGACTGATTAGCAGAGTTAGTTTGGTTTTGTTTGTAGTATTTCATTTTAAGTTTTAAATCTGAATTCTTTTTTACTTCAAAGTTTTAATGGTTTGAAGATTTTTTTTCTTCTATTCAATATAATAATGCAATTTAGCATGATCACATATTATTTTTTATAATTTCAGGTGCAAAAAATTTTAATATTTACCTAAATATATCTGATATTTTGAGTGCCAATGGAACGTTATTTCACCTATATTTTGACAATTTCGACAAATATTTTCAGATTATAGTTTAGTTTTAATAATTTTGCTTTGTGGGTTTGTCATTTTTTTTAATATTATATTTAGTCATGGTGTTTTTAACAGATTCCCCAGCCTTACATTAAAGTAATAGCTTGAAGTCAACAAAAAATACAACACAAATTCTGCTTAAATAGTGCTGTTAAAAGTGTAATTAGACAAATAAATAAATAAATAAATAAATAAATAAATAAATAAATAAATAAATAAATAAATAAATAAATAAATAAATAAATAAATAAATATCCAAATTACAATCAACAAAATTATTTATTAATTTGGTTTTCAGACTGATCAGCAGTATTATTTTGGTTTTGTTTGTGTAGTATTTCATTTTGAGGTTTAAATCTGAATTCTTTTTTTTCACTTCGAACAAAGATTTGATGATTTGAAGATTTCTTAGCTACGTGTTTTTTTCTTCTGTTCAATCTAATAATATAATTTAATATGATCACATATTACTTTATATAATTGCAGGTCCAATAAAAGTATGTTGTTCATTTTTACTTAAATCTACCTGATAGTCTGAGTGCCGATGAAATGTTATTTCACCCATATTTTGACAATTTTTTACAAATATTTTCAGATTATAATTTAGTTTTAATAATTTTATATTGTTTTGTCATTTTTTAATGTTATATTTAGTCATGGTGTTTTACTATTTATTTATTTATTTATTTATTTATTTATTTATTTACTTATTTTTGTCTAATTGATTTAATGTAATTTATAAGGTTGTATTAGTTAAAGTTAGTTAATGCATTTACTAACATGAACAATACATTTATTACAGTGTTTGTTCATGTTAGTTAAGCTAAGCTAAGCTTAGGCAAGTTATTGTATAACAATGGTTTGTTCTGTAGACTATCAAAAAATATAGCTTAAAGGGGCTAATAATGTTGACCTTAAAATGGTTTATAAAAAAATTGAAAACTGCTTTTATTTTAGCCAAAATAAAACAAAGACTATTTCTACAGAAGAAAAAATATTATCAGATATACTGTGAAAATTTCCTTGCTCTGTTAAACATTATTTGGCAAAAAATAAATAAAGGGTTTAATAATTCTGATTTCAACTGTAAGTGTTGAACTATGATTAATAAAGGATGTACAAGTATTGTTTATAATTAGTTCATGTTAGTAAATACATTAACTAACATTAACTAATGAAAACTTATTGTAAAGTGTAAGCAGTTACGTTAGTTTGACATTAACCATGCTGATAATATACATTCATTGTCCTCATCTTGTCTACAGTAAATCAATCCACCAAACTAGCAGGCTGCACTCAGGAACCCCTTGTTTCTCATTGGGCCCTAATTTACAAACGTGTTCTAATTTAAGCTGTTTTTAACAACAAGGTGGCGAACAGCAGGTAGAAATTCCCACAGCTCATTCTAATAAGGCAATCACCACACCTGTGTCTTTTTGTAATAAGAGACTGCATTTTTTTTCTTCACCTGAGTTCAACAGCAGTGTTCAGAGCTAATAAAGCATGACTGTATGGGCTGATTGGAGAGAAGTAAAAGAAAAAAAAACTATGAGAGAGACAGAATTTTTGAAGTAGTATAAGATATAGACTTACAGTTTTGACAAGTCTGATTTGTGAGATATAAACTTGCATATAAAAGGCAAAATAAAAATGTGAAATCGAGATGCAAACTTACAATTCAAGTCTGAAACTGATACAATTAAACTGAATTTTTAAATAAAATAAATACAATTGCGAGATGTAAACATTATACATTTTTAATTAAATTATTTATTTACCAATTATTATTTACTAAATGTGCAGCTACAGTAAATAAAATACAAAATAAATCAATTTATCTATACATTATTAGTTAAAATAATGATATAATGTCTTTATTTATGCTGTTTCTTCTTAAAAAAGTTTCCAAACTTCGACATATGCTATTAATCTCTGATGTGCAAAAAGCTTATTCATGCTTTCATGACCTCTCGATTAGATTATTGTAGTGTGTTACTAGGCGGTTGCCCTGTTGGCCTAATTAATAAACTTTCTAGAACAAACAAAATATGATCATATTACTCCAGTTATTTCATCATTGCATTGGCTCCCTATTAAATATCGTATACATTTTAAAATTTTATTGACTACCTACAAAGCCCTGAACGGCTTAACTCCCCAGTACTTGAGGGATTTCCTGGTGTATTATAGCTCCACATGTCCACTACGCTCAATTTATTCTGGACAATTGATTATTCCCGGAATATCAAAATCAACTGTAGGCAGTACATCTTTCTCATATCTGGCACCTAAACTCTGGAACAGCCTTGCACAGTCCCTGGAAGCAGACACACTCTGTCTCTGTCAGTTTAAAACTAGATTAAAGACACATCTCTTTGCATTAGCATACCCATACAACACAAATGCTTTTGAAATCAAAATCCTCTAAAGGATTGTTAGTCTGCATTATTTAGGGCAACCAGAGCCGGGAACACTTCCCAATAGACATTATAACATGAACGGCATCTGCGCTCATGTTAGTCTGTTTTTATTATTCCCGAGGTTTCCATAATCCTAGACCAGGCCATATCCTGAGCAGCTGCTGTGGTGGTAGTTTTTAGCAGGACCAGAATAAGAACACATTGGACCCTGGGGCTAGGCTATAACAAAGGGTACCATTTGTTTTTATTTTATTTCCTCCTATATATATATAGTTAAGCCTTTAAATGTCACTTTAAGCTGTATAGAAGTGTCTTGAAAAATATCTAGTAAAATATTATTTACTGTCATCATGGCAAAGAGAAAATATTCAGTTATTAGAAATTAGTTATTAAAACTATTATGTTTAGAAATGTGCTGAAAAAATCTTCTCTCTGTTAAACAGAAATTGGGGAAAAATAAACAGGGGGACAAATAATTCAGGGGGACTAATAATTCAGGGAGGCTAATAATTCTGACTTCAACTGTGTGTGTGTGTGTGTGTGTGTGTGTGTATATATATATATATATATCTATATATATATATATATATATATATAAAATGAAACAATAAATAGATAATGTAGCCTGCAATAGAAAAAAACAACAACAACAAATAACAAAAAAATAATAAATCATATGTGTTCTTACTGGGGTGACGCAGTGGCACAGGTAGTGCTGTCGCCTCACAGCAAGAAGGTTGCTGGTTCAAACCTCGGCTGGGTCAGTTGGCGTTTCTGTGTGGAGTTTGCATGTTCTCCCTGCGTTCGCATGGGTTTCTTCCGGATGAATGATAATAATAATAATAATAATATTATTATTATTATTATTATTATTATTATTATTATTATAAAGGCCTTGTTTGGAAACAATCATGCAAACCAGGTTCTGCTAGGTAATGGCTATCTTTGCTCAGCGTCAGGTGCACAGCAGCAAGACGTTTGGCAGTGAACTATTTTTTTAATGGCAAATGTCTAATAATACCACTAATTTACAAATTTTACATACGCAATGAATGTAAGCCTGCTAACTTTGTACGGTTCAAATGATAGAATACATAAACTTAGTTTATATATATATATATATATATATATATATATATATATATATATATTTATATATATATATATATATATATATATATATATATATATATTTATATGTATATATATATATATATATATATATATATTTATATGTATATATATATATATATATATATATATATATATATATATATAATTAATTAATAATAAAAGCCTGTGTGCAGGGCTTTTATTTTGAGGGCAAAGACACAAGCTCAGATTTGGTTGACAAATCAGAGAAAAATGGGCGTTTCAGCACCGCCTACATCTGTATAATGAATTTTAAAGTGGTTTATCCATTTCCCTACCCTAAACCAAAAAATGAAAATCGAGCCAAAATCTTTTCTTTTTTTTTTGTGAGCAAAAGAAAAAACAAAAAATGTCCGTTTTCTTCCTTCCCTTTATTCTGCTTAACTGGAAAACAAATGAACAAAACGTACACGGACCGAGCAGAAGCAGGAGACAAAGTAATGATGATAAAGAAAGAGCAGAGTTTATTGAATAATCTTAGTTGCGTATGAATCAATGCTCAGACTTTGTCTGATCAGGATAAATCCAACAAGTGTTATTATTCCACAAGCAACAGCAATGGAAAATTACTGCTTCACAACATTGTCCAGTGGCAATACATTCTCTTATCTCTTACTCGTGAAAACAATTGTCGCTTGAAGCCACAGTCATAAGATTATAACAATATGGAAAAATGAAAATAATAATAAAGCAATAATTATAGGAAAGTAATTATAATAAAATATAAAAACATAATACAATGACAAATAATAATCAAAAATAATATTCAAATCATTAACTAATGATTAATAAAATGATATCATGATAATTAATAATTGACTAATGATCATATGATTAAATAAAATAATTAAATGAAGAATAAATCAATATAAACAAACGAAAATAAAACAACACATTAATGGTTGCTTTCTTGAAACAAAACACATACGTTTGCTACAAGGATTCTCAGATCCTTAGTTAAATTCTTCACCTTAAATGTGAAATAACTCAAAATAAACATGCAAGACCCCCCCCCCCCCCCCCCCCAAAAAAAAAAAAAAAAAAAAAAAAACATTTTCAGACATCACTTAAAAACTTTTGCATCTGAACTCTTCATATATTTCCAGCGATGAAAGGTCATATTTGCTGACACATAATGAACAAGAAATGAAAAACAGCCTCCTAATCAAATTTATTTCACATCGACATCCATTCTGTTCTGAATGACTACGGTAACAAATGTGTTGCGGTTTCCGCCCTGAAAGTTCTAATGCGTGTCTTGTGTGATTTTTCAGGTCGCTGTGACATAAAGCGAAAGGTCAGGCATAAAGCGGGCACTCAGTGGCAGCAGTGTGAGTTCGTCCCTCAGGCTTTCCGGATCCAGTAGGTGGCATTTAGCTTGTACTCGCTTGCTGTGTGACTCCATGTTCTCAAATTCCAACAATATCGCTCTTCCAAAGAAAGATCAGCAGGTCTCCGTGGCCTCACCAGGACTTCTGCACTTTCGGAGTCACTGAAAGCCCAGAAAGGTTCTGTCTCTGAAAGCCCTGGTAGGACCGCGTGCAACATCGAGGGCGCAGGAGGCCAGACTTCTGCTGTCCGAGGCTTTCTTGCGCTCCAGAGGGGGTTTGTTCTGCCGAATAAAAGGAAATCAGTCCCTTGCATTAAAACCACTGGAGACTTTTGATTCGCTGCTTTTAAACACCAGATACAAGGGGTTTGGTCAATAGAGAGTTGTTTTCTTTCCTTTATTTTTTAATTCTCAGGTTTTATACGCCTCGCATGGATCTGTGGATAGATTTCACTGTTCCACTAATGGAGAACAATGGAACAACATGGTGAAAGTGTTAAAAAAAGGTAAATTTGCCTGTTTATTTGGGTAGGAAGGGATTGATAGTAACTAAATGACTGCGTCACTTGTAAAGGGGTAGTTCACACACAAAGTTACTCAAACGATTCATCCATGGTTCCAAAGCTTTATTTTTGTTGAACTCAAGATATTTTGAAGAATGTTGTACACTGGTAACCACTGACTTCCAAGTCAATGGTTAGTGGTTTTCAACATAAAAGAAAAAAAAAATATATATATATAATTTTTTTTTTTTTTTCGATGTAAACTTTAAAAAATGCTTTGGCAGGCCAGTAAGGCAATTATTGAATTGAATTGAATTTAAATGAATTTAATTAAATTGAATTGAATTGAGAAATTGAGGGAGAGAAATAGAGAGCAAGCAGTGAAAGCAAGCACTGACCTGAACTGCTATCAAAGCAGAACTCATTAATATTCATGACAAGGGCTTGACATTAACTTTTTTGATCACCAGCCACGGTGGCTAGTAGTTTTCCAACATTACTAGCCACTCGCCATTTTTACTAGCCACAATTTTATTGTTGCAAAAATATATGTTGTACACATAAATATGACTTTGACACGCTAAAATGACTTGATTTAGATTTTGCGTTATCTCCACATGCCTCATTCATTTTACTTTTTGTGTGTCGTGTATGAGCTTGCTAAATGTTCATGAGCAAATGGGTCATGGTTTCATAGTTTTAAAATTAGTTTTTATTTCACATAATTTTCAGAGCCCAAAATGAAGGATTTACCAAATTTATCTCTGACCACACCAAACATAAACAATTAATTATTTCTTAGCCACAAATTTTAAATGTGTCAAAATAAGCAAAATATAGCTGTTTACTATACTTTCTATTTAACAAAACATGTGCACAGTAATCTGTACTGGCTAAAGGTCCAGGATCACCAGTTAACTACACATAAATGGGGAGTAATCTCCCATTAAAGCAATGTTATTGTAAAAAATGATAATTAAACCACATAACGCAAAAGAAAGCAGGTAAAAAACATACCATGTGATTATGAAAGGATTATAACGCACAGGGTTAACGTTAGACCCATAAATAATCTGTTCAAATAATGGTGAAAGTGAAAGCAATCGGTGCTGCTTACAAAAATACAAATCTGGAGCTCTTCAAAGCAGCAAGACTGTGGGTGCATGTTCATCACTTTTTGTCTAGTCTATTGGAAAGAGAACCGATCACATCAGCTATGTGTTTCTAGACACAGTTGCTTCACGCAAGGAAACGAGAGTGCGCACGGGTTTTAAACAGCCGCGCGCATCACCTCAGCTGCGAGAGATCATCCTTTCAGTCGGTATGCATCTGCTTTTTTTATTGCTCACGCGAACGTAATTATTTTTGTCAGTCGTGTTGCTTCTCAATTCTAAGATCGCCTTTGCATGCATATTGGACCATCCTTATTGTCGAACCCTGCTTTTATGAATTATTACACAAGAAAATTATTTTCAACCAGCCAAAGTAGCTAGTGGGAGTGTCTGTCTTACCCGCCACCACTGAAATCTACCCGCATTTGGCGGGTTGGCGGGTGTAATGTAAAGCCCTGTTCATGACCATTCCAAATATGGTAAAAACCAAGCTTTATATTCTAGGAGTAATTCCTGTGGCTGTAAATGAGCATATAAAACTGTTCCTGGAAAAATTCTTAAACTCACCCAAGCCCCACCTACTATGTAGATATCAGAGAACAATTTAACACAGTGGTCCTCAACCTTTTTATCACCACAGACCGGTCAACACTTGACCTGGGGGTGTGATTCGTAGGTTGCTAACCATCAACCATTCGACAAAACATTACTGTCACTCTGATACAACTTTTATTTATGAAGAAAATTACAAAGCACTGCAGTGTTTGGGTGATCTGTCTTTGTCTGAGATAATTAGTCTACCGAAATCAGTGTATTCCATGCAAACTGAAGCTGCTCTGTCTGTTCTTTTAACGTGACTCGCGGTGCGCTCCTGGAATTCATTCAACTGTGTGCCTCTGGAAGGCATGAGCGCGTCACCTCCATTGGAGGTAACAAACTTGCATGAACGCTAGAAAATGCGGATGGCCTCTAAAAGGTCGCCATCATTTGCAATCTCCAGCAGTTGGTCTTCTTGCACAGACATGGTGGATTCATCTGATTTGTTGACAATTGGGTTACGGATCTATTCCTTGGCAGTTCGCAAAAACTTTCCAAAGACGTCTGTTTCTTGCTCATTTTGCTGCTTGTGGGTTAAATTTGGGTGCTCAAGTGACCGAGATGTAAGCGAGAGAATACGGTCATTTTTCAAAATAAAAGACTTTTCAAAATAAAAGATAGTTCAGACTCAGATAATAAATAAAACTGAAATAATTAATGATTTCTTGTGCAGCCCGGTACCAATTGATCCAGGTGGTTGAGGACCACTGATTTAACATTAAATCAATCTACTCTATGGCACCTTTAAAGCATCATCTAGTTTGTTCACCACAGACATTATTTTTCACATAAACTAAAACAAAAATCCATAGGAAAATTTAAAGGAAAATCTTTTTTTTTCCACACTTAGCACTTTTTTTCTTTCACTCCTAAAAATGTCCCATTACAGAAATAAAAAAGTAAAAGCAAAAGTAACCATGATTAAAATGCTGCATCACTTCCAAGTCTAAAAAAAACCCAGAAGCTGGGACGTAGATTTCATTCTGAATTAAGATGCTATAGATTCAGCAGTGACAAGTCCATGCACATTCAGAGAGCGAGCTGCCGATCGCATCCTTTAATCAGCTTTTACTGTAGTTCTGCTTGCACATGCCCTTGCTCTGCTTTAGATGCTTATCACTTCTCTCATCTATTGCATTCTAATGGGACATTTAAATCTAAAGACCTCTGTCTTAAATCGGGGAGTGTGAAACGATTACGTGTGGCGGGTCGAGCTCAGCACAGAGTCAGCCTGCGTTTGGCTTTCTCATTTCCTACAAATAGAGCAGGCTCTGGATTTGAAGCCCTCTAATGCAGCGGCGCACTTGCATTTGAATAGGCGGATCAGTTTACTTGATGACATTGTTAGATACTGTGAAAGGTATTGCGTTATGGTATATCGCATCTCATTTCCATTTACTATGAAACTGTGTTTTCTGTTGTAAGTCCATAGTGCAGAAGCATATTGTTTACGCTGTACTGCTATCAACATATACTCTATTGTATAATAGACACAAACAAGAATAAAATAGAATACTTATTAGTTTATTTACTTTTTTCATTTAGAAAATCAGAGTTTAGAGTGTAATACTACATTTATGTAAATACAAGATTTTACTTTGAGATTGCATCTAAAAATTCAGACAAGTTACAAGTTTATATCTTGCAATTTGTTATGGTTTTTTTTTTATAAAAAATAAAATAAAAATTGCAATTTCAACTTTTTTCCCCCCATATTCCTGCTCTTAACCCTTTGACTGCCGCTCTACCAAATGCTTGACCATGTTTTGACTGATTTAAATAATGACTGTTTAAGTCATTTAAAGAATGACTGTTTTAAATAATAGTTTACACGCACAGCATTGTTGGTTTACACAGAAATCAAGCAAACATAATCCTGTTAAGCATCTTAAATAAGAATCTGAATTATTTTATGGCATACTTCAAAAAAATAAAGATGATTTATTATTCAAAAATGTTTTATTTTGAATATTTTATTTTCACATAAATTGGTCTTACACTTCATAGTTTCAGATTTTTCATATGTATTCATTTCGGTACTTTTACCATAAACCGACATATCTACCATTTGGTAGAGGCTGATATTTTAGAAATTATGGGATGTGTCGGAAAAAATGTTAGCGACATAAGGAGTTAAAAAATTGCAGTCCAGTTTTTTTTTTTCTTGGTGAGGTAGTTAAGCGGGTTCAATCTGACAAATCTGCCTTTTTCCCCACTGGAATTATCAGTTTACATCAAGCAGATTTTCACATTACTGAAATCCAAATTTACAGCACAAAATAGTTTTTGTTTTATGGATTTCAACTGTATTTGTACTATATACTTTATTTCTATTGCTCTGAATTTTCTCAGTTTAATTATTGAGTTTATTAAGTTAATCTTGCTATTTAGATATATATATTTTTTACATTGTCTTTATTGATTTTAGGAGCTTCTAACATGTACTACAGAAATCAAAAGCAAACATACAAAAAATAATAATAACATAAGAAAAAAATAGAAAACAATTACAAAAACAACAAACAAAGTTATAAAATATGCACATGCACGCACGCACGCACGCACTCACACACACACACACACACACACACACATATATATATATATATATATATATATATATATATATATATATATATATATATATATATATATATATAACAAGAAAGGTATATCAATAGCTGGTGATACAGGTCAGAAACATTATTTGTATCAGTTTCCTTCAGGAATCTTACAAAGGGGTTCCAAATTTGAAAAAAAAAAAACTTTTCAGGTTTTCTTTTGACTGTAAAAGTAAATTTTTCTAAAGCCAAACAATAAGACAATTCCTGCAACCATTGTCCAAAATGGAGGCTTTCTGTATTTTTCCAAAAACAAGCTATTAAAAGTTTTGCTTGTAATAAACAAAGTTAACAGTTTCTTATCTGAAGTAAAAGAGCTTGTAATAGGAACAATATTTAGAATACAAAGTTTTGGACATTTGGGTATATCCTGTTTTAATGGCATGGTAAAAAAGTTTAGAATTTTCCAAAATAATCCTTAAAATGTCCCTTACCTTACATTAAAATGATTCATTTACATTAAATGATTATGAGCTTTGCTGGTGAAATAATACACAAACTTTAACAATTGGTAACACTTTATTTTGATGGTCCATTTGAGTATTAGTAAACTGTCTGCTTAATATCTGATACTGCTCCTTCAACAGATATTTAACTAACTATAAGAAACTTTGCAAGTACATGTCAACTTACACTAACCCTAAACCCAACCTAAAAGTCTACTTATAATCTAATGAGAATTAGTTGGCATGTAGATGCAGTGTAACTTAAATTCAACAAACTGACCATCAAAATAAAGTGTGACCTAACAATTTATTCTGAATTTGCTTTTACAAAAAATATAACATTAAAATGTAATATATTTTACTGTATATACTTTAAAAATGCCTCATTTGTAACTGCTTAACAGTAGTTGTGTTGTTATATTGAACACAAAATATGTACAATATTAAAATACTTCATTGAATTATTTTCATTAAAACCGTCATTGAGTAATTTAAAAGATTCGTCCAAAATTGCTCATTCATTTAGAACCAACGCAAGTCTTCACAAATGAATTATGTACAAGCAAGATGTTGCTGGAAATAATGTCATACATGTTTTTAAACGATCAGAGAATGAGTAACTGAAGTGATTGTATAGATATTTTAAATGCAATCATTCCAGGACAACCAACAAACGATTTGCCTCTTTCCACAATCTCTTTCTTTTGCTGGCAGCTTCATTCATGTTTGTGGCTCTTGAGCATCATTCACAAACCCACGCTGAGTTTCATTGCTACGTTATAAGCCAGATGAGCCCCACAATACAATATATCAGCTCCGGTACATTATTATATAGCAGAGCAACTGCAGAGAGTCAAATAATGAAACATATATGTACAGCCTGAAATGGAGATTTGCTGTTTCAGGAAAAAAAAAAAAAAAAAACAGGAGAATGTTGCTTAAATTCTGAAATTTCCATCAGGACCAGAGCGAAACCTGCTTTTGCTCGCCTACACGCTCTTAAATTGAGTGATTTCATTACACTGTGTGATAAATATATGATTTAAATGAGCTTTAACTAAACAGCGCATGCTTTGCAGTGTAATCAGTGTGTTGGTTGGATCACAGGCTCAGTCTAATAATGTAAAGAGAGGAAATGCATTGCTGTAATTAGAGATTGTGGCTGTGCTTGACTTTGCATTTGGTGTTCATTTAGCTGTACTTATGAAGCAAGTAAACTTAATTAACCAAACAATTATCTTCCTTTTTGCAGCAGACAACGGTTTAAGTGCTGTTTTTTGCTTCTTTAAGTGTTTGATGAGCCACGCGCAGCAAAAAAAATGATGTTTAAGTAACTAAACTTTCTTAAAATTAAGATAGAGATGCAAAATTAGTTCTTAAATCTCGTCTTCGAATGTATTAAAATTAGGTGAGTTTATTGTTAAAAGAGGAGGGAGAAAAATTGCCAGTGAGGGTACAGAGAATACAAAAACTTATTGCAACAATGGAAAACAAGACTTTCATAACATGCAAAAATGTTAATGTTTATATATACTGTATATATAATATTCTGTACTCTACCTGTCAAAAGTCTTGTCGTCAATCCCAGTTGTAAGAGCAACAGATAATAACTTGACTTCCAGTTGATCCTTTGGAAAAGTGGCAGAAGGTAGATGTTTCAGATGAATCATCTGTTGAACTGCATCCCAATCATCACAAATACTGCAGAAGACCTATTGGAACCCGCATGGATCCAAGATTCTCACATAAATCAGTCAAGTTTGGTAAAGGGAAAATCCTGGTTTGGGGTTACGTTCAGTATGAGGGCGGCAAGAGATCTGTAGAGTGGATGGCAACATCAACAGTCTAAGGTATCAAGACATTTGTGCTGCCCATTACATTACAAACCACAGGAGAGGGCAAATTCTTTAGCAGGATAGCGCTCCTTTTCATACTTCAGACTCCACATCCAAGTTTCTGAAAGCAAAGATAGTCAAAATGCTCCAGGATTGGCCAGCCCAGTCACCAGATATGAACAATATTGAGCATATCTGGGGTAAGATGGAGGAGGAGGCATTAAAGATGAATCCAAAGAATCTTGATGAACTCTGGGAGTCCTGCAAGAACGCTTTCTTTGCCATTACAGATGACTTTATTAATAAGTTATTTGAGTCATTGTAGAGATGTATGGATGCAGTCCTCCAAGCTCATGGGAGTCATACACAATATTAATTCTTTTTTCACTGCAAAATGACTTTATATTCTATACATTATTTCTGTTAAGTGACTAAATGTTTGTCTAAGCAAAGTCAGACCTTACTGTCCTAATTAAATAATTAAAAATCAAGGCATGATCATATTTTATTTTGGTAAAATAAACTTAATGTAAAGGCCTTTGCCTTTCATATAAGCCACTTCTGATACCAAATGATCAACTAGAAGTCAGGTTATTATTTGTTGTTCCTAAAACCTGGATAGGTGATGACTTTTGTCAGGTAGTGTAAATAAATATTTATTAAAAATGATTCAATTATAAGCTGAAATTTTGTAATTTCAGCTGTAAAGGTCATAATTTAATAAATAATCCTTAAAAATAATAAAACTATAAGTTTCACAGCTGAAATAATGCACAAGTTTTAACAATTCATTCTGAGTTTGGTTTTATAAAAGTATAACATTGAAAAATAATATAGTTTTTAAATACTTAAAAAAAGAATCACCCCATTTACTTCCATTGAAGCTTCATGACAGTAGTTAGGTTGTTGTTGTATTGAAGAATAAAAAAATATCAATAGGTGTTGACAAGTCTTACCAAATGATAAACTGAACAATTTAAATTATTATTTCCAAATTAATTTAGAACCAGAGTCCTCACGAAGGGATTGAATCATTGACTCACTTGATTCGTTCAAAAACAGATTCATTCAGGAATGAAATGCCGCTGTGATCCTCTAAAAAGCTAAAATGTTTAATTGTTTGGAATTAGTTTCATTGATCTGTGTGACATTTGAGATTGTACTCACATGCTGATATATAAACAAATGGCACTCATACTAAATGATATCATATCCTATAAGTATATATATATATATTTATATATATATATATATAATATATATATATATATATATATATATATATATATATATATATATATATATATATAAAACATACAGGTTTCTTTTCACATCTTAAATCATATTGAAACTAACTGCATTCTAATAGGGTTGTTTAGACTGTTTTTATCACCTTACTTTTTCCCTCCTTGATATTAAATTCATAACGTGTTTAATGACTAAAATAAAACCCTGTTCGTTTAAGCTGCTGCTTTTTAAGGGCTAATAATATTTTTGTCAGCTGACTGCACAAATTAACCCAAATTAGCAAACCCGCTGTCATCAAAAGCATGATTTTTCCGTCTCATATTAACGTTACTCTGAGCTGTTTTGTGAAGCAATGGCTGGGAGCACTGAGCACAAGTTTGGCCTTATCGAATGAAACAGCTCTGGAATATTTCAGATTGGTAAATATGTGAACAGCAAGGAAACAGACCCTTGGGCCAAACTCTGCCAGGTCTGCTGGTCTCAGCACAGGCTCGGCGCTGAAGGAACGTCTCATTAATGAGAGAGCCAAATGTCACATACAGGCATGCGGGCCAAAGCATTTTGACTTGCCCCATAAAAGTCCACATAAAATAATGAGATTCCCTGTTACTCGCGTTTCTGGCCATACTGCACCTCGCGCACGATTTACAAAATGGGTTTCTTTAAAAGAATCTGTCGTTTTGCACAGTGCACACACACAGGTGAACTGTACGTCAGGAAAGTGCACAAACCAGCACTGCCTTTTGACTCTTTATGATGTGAATTGAACATCTAAATAGATTTATAGGGATTTATAGGCAAATTATGCAAATTGTCTGTGTGCAAATTCCTGCTTATGAGCCATAATGACCTTATACAGTAATATGTGAGATTTCTCATAGAATTGTTTTGAAGTGTATCATTTTAATTCCCAAGATGATTTTAAAGAGCAACGCATGTTATATTGAAATTCTTGTTTCGATATGTAAAGGTGCTGTATGCATACCTGCCAACACTCCCGTTTTTCCCCGGAGTCTCCCGTATGTCAGACCCACCTCCCGTTTTGTCATTTCTCCAGGATAACTCCCAGAATTTCAACCCCTTCCCCTGGTCCTAAGGTGTTCGCTACAATCTGTAACACCCCCGGATCGCCGACTATTGGCAGCCGGTGCAAGTCAACATTCTTGTTTATCTGAAACACAATGCCAGTCAGATATTCTGAGTTGAAAATGTCTGTTAAGTGCTGGAACGTCTGTCTTTGTTTTGGTTCATTTCACCCGCCCACTGCCACTTTAGCCAATTATATTTCAGCACCTTGGGTTGTCTTGATGGAAAACAGCGTATTTCATTCATTCATTCCGAAAGGCTCTCATAGCATGTGCCCCTTGACCGAAATGCGACCTCCGGTGGACAGTAGCAGACTCCGAAATGAGACGCAGATTCAAAGTTCCACATGAGCTTATTAATTAATATAAATATTACGGTGAGCAGGTTACATTGTAACCCCGTGCCGTAACAACCCGCTATGTGATGAGATTTTCAGACAGTAGTTTAAAGAAGTTTACAGCCATTCAGAAGCACAGAATATGCACTCACTCACGAAATGGTAAGGTTTATAATCTAATTAATACATATTAAATCTCTTTAACGTTATTAAATGTACATGCTGAATCACTCATATGTGTTGGCTTTGAGTCAGTTCTAAAGTTCATTTTCAAATGCTTTATTTTATTTTCAAGATCTGCTGCTGCTTTCAGTAGTATGGCAATAAATGTCATGTAAATAGGCATTCAAACTCACATTATTAGCATTTAACACTGAATAAAGCACATGAGGTGTACTTGAGGTGATCATTGTCAGTTTTCTGTTGTTCAGCTGCAAGAAATAGAAGCTGTTTCTAAAATATCAATTTGAGGTGTTGGTTAGAACAAAAACTCATTTTGATATGGAAAATCTTCCTTCTATCGCGTGCCGTTGCTTTTATACAGAACACGACTGAAATCAGCCTTTACGCTCGATCGTCAGACTAGCTCCAGTTGGTCCTCAATCTGGCAACCTGCGCTTGCATTTGTTTTGATCAAGGAATGAAGTACCTAGTTCAACTCCTGTGTGTCAAACGTACATACTGCACCTTTAATCTCAAATGACGCAATATTTTTATTATTATTTTAAAAAATATATATATATATTATAATAAGTATAGGTTATGGTATGACAGTGAATGTAGCAAATCTGCAAAAAAATGTAAATACTGTTTGCAGTCGTAAAGACTAACATTTAGTTTTAAGAACATGAGTTCAGAAAAAGCGAGTTAAAAAAGCTCACTTTTCTGTGTAACCTTATATAATTTAATGTTTCATTGCTATGACAACAACATAACACTCAAAACCATACAATGACAAAAAATATATATATATCTTAAAAAGTACAAGAATAACTTGAAAATGAAACAAAATGTAGCATACCAAAGCTTTGAAAAAAAAAAAAAAAAAAAAAAAAAAAAAAAATATATATATATATATATATATATATATATATATATATATATATATATATATATATATATATATATATATATACAGTTACAATCAGAATTATTCAACCCCCTGATTTATTAGCCCCCCTGTTCTTCTATACAGCTTAAAGTGACATTTAAAGGCTTAAATAGGTTAATTAGGTTAACTAGGCAGGTTAGGGTAATTAGGCAATTTATTGTATAATGATGGTTTGTTCTGTAGACTATTGAAAAAATATATAGCTTAAAGGGGCTAATAATTTTGACCCTAAAATGGGTTTTAAAAAATTAAAAACTGCTTTTATTCTAGCCGAAATAAAACAAATAAGACTTTCTCCAGAAGAAAAAATATTATCAGACATACTGTGAAAATTTCCTTGTTCTGTTAAAGTGTTAAAGCATACTAGAAACATGTTAGCAGTGTGTTAAACATATCAAAAAAATATTAGAAAACATCTTAGCAATGTTAATGTATGCTAGAAATATTTAACGTGTGTTTAAACATGCTAAATGTAAATCCTGTGATAGACATGCTATTATACCACAAACATGCTAGCAGTGTTAAAATATTAGCAGTGTGTTACATGTTAGCATTGTTTGAAAATATGTTAGCAGTGTGTAAAATCATGCTAAAAGCCTGCTACCAATGTGTTAAACATGCAGGCAGTGTGCTAACTCATTGCCATTTAGCAACATGGCAAAATGTTAAATCATGTTCTGACCATGCTTGCAAAGACATTGGAAACATAGAAGCGTGCTAAATGTTTTAAACATGCTAGAGATATGTTAACTATTGTGAGAAACATGTTGTTGTGCTAAATAATGCTAGAAGAGTGTTAGAACATTAGCAGTATATTAAACATGTTAGAAACATGCTATGAAATCATTAAAAACTGATTATACTGTAGTCATTGTGTACTATTTTTATTTTTGTAGTATTATAAATAAAGCAAATATTGCCTGGTAATCTGTGGTTTGCTTTTTTGCCAAATAATTCAATACCTTAAGTTTTATGTTTCCCTCTTCCCAATAATGTATTCCTCATATTTATATGGTTTAGGTGTAGATGTGGATCATTTAAAAGCATATAGAAGGCATTTTTTTCCTTTCAGGCATCACTTTTGGCCATTTCTGTATACTATACCGGATATGCAGACAACCAGAGAATAAGCATTTATCTACTTCAAGCACTGACAATAATGTGTGTTAAAGCACTGAAATTGAATGAATGCTTGGCATTACAATCTAACTGTGTGTAAATCACATTCAATCTAACCGGAGCTTAAAGCTTTAAAAACACTCTAAGAGATGATCTAATCCCGGACAGACATGAGAGAGGAAATTCATATGTAAAGGCCATTCTGAGCCTCATAAAATCAAATCTTCAAATGGGACCCTGCTTTGTGGCAGAGGATGAGTTTGATATCATGCATTTTTGATTAGTCTGGCCTCTGCCAATCGCCCGATGTGCCGGCGTGTGAAGGGCAGAGAGAGAGAGTTTGGAGGTCAGGCTAACAGTCTGAAATCCCTACTGCAAACAGCCATCGTGCATCCCAGGAAACAAACACTCTAATATGCCAAGTGCTTATCATTTATCATTGACTTCCACTAGTGAAATGGTATTTGAACTCAGGTCAGAGTTTTTGCCATTTTTTTAAAGCGTAGACTAACTGTTTTTTGTGGCTAAAGCCTCATTGAGGTCACTCAGTCAGAAATGTAATGAAAATATTCGTACTTCAGTTCTTCGACAAGCAACAGTACAAAAAAACATGTTAGCAGTGTGCTAAATCAGGCTAGAAGACACGTGAAAATATGTTTGCTCCGTTTTTAAGGAAGCAAGACATGCTAACATTTTGTGCAGTCCTAAATCATGTTAGAAACATGCTCGCTGCAGGTTTAACCATGTTAGAAAGACTGCTTGTATGACATCATGTGTGATATCATCATTGTGGAAACGTACTAGCAGTGTATTTAAATATTTTAGAAACAATGAAGCAATGTTAAAACATGCTAGCAGTGTGATTTTATTGCATAAAACATGCTGGTAGTGTTAAATAATGCTAAAAGCATGCTATCGGTGTGCTAAACCCTGCTTGTTGTGTCCTAAAACATGTTAGTAGTGTTAAATCATGTTAGAAACATGCTAGCTGAATAGTAAGCCATGTTAGAAAGACTGCTTGTATGATATTGTGTAATATCATTATTGTGAAAACATGCTAGCAGTGTTTAAATATTTTAAAAACTAGCAGTGTTAATACATGCTAGCAGTGTGATTTTATTCCCTAAAACATGCTGGCAGTGTTATATAATGCTAAAAGCATGCTATCAGTGTGCTTAATCCTGCTTGCTGTGTCCTAAAACAGGTTAGTATTGTTAAATCATGTTAGAAACATGCTAGCTGCATAATAAACCATGTTAGAAAGACTGTGTTAAAACATGCCAGTAGTGCGATTTTATTCCCTAAAACATGCTGGCAGTGTTACATAATGCTAAAAGCATGCTATCAGTGTGCTAAATCCTGCTTGTTGTGTCCTAAAACAGGTTAGTAGTGTTAAATCATTTTAGAAAAATGCTAGCTGCGTAGTAAAGCATGTTAGAAAGGTTGCTTGTATGATATCATGTGTGATATCATCATTGTGGAAATATGCTAGCAGTGTATTTAAATATTTTAGAAACTAGCAATGTGTTAAAACACGCTAGTAGTGTGATTTTATTCCCTAAAACATGCTGGCAGTGTAATACATATTTGCTAAAAGCATGCTATCGGTGTGCTAAATCCTGCTTGTTGTGTCCTAAAACATGTTAGTAGTGTTAAATTATGTTAGAAACATGCTAGCTGCATAGTAAACCATGTTAGAAAGACTGCTTGTGTGGTATCGTGTGATTTCATCATTGTGTAAACATGCTAGCAGTGTTTAAATATTTTAGAAACTAGCAGTGTCTTTAAATATTTAAAAACTAGCAATGTGTTAAAACATGCCAGTATAGTGATTCTATTCCCTAAAACATGCTGACAGTGTTAAATTATGCTAAAAGCATGCTATCAGTGTGCTAAATCCTGCTTGTTGTGCCCTGAAACATGTTAGTAGTGCTAAATCATGTTAGAAACATGCTAGCTGCATAATAAACCATGAAAGACTGCTGTATGGTATCATGTGTGATATCATCATTGTGAAAACATGCTAGCAGTGTTTAAATATTTTAGAAACTAGCAATGTGTTAAAACATGCCAGCAGTGTGATTGTATTCCCTAAAACTTGCTGGCAGTGATAAATAATGCTAAAAGGATGCTATTAGTGTGCTAAATCCAGCTTGAAAAAAATGTTAGTTGTATCCTAAAACATAGTAGTGTTAAATCATGTTAGAAACATGTTAGAAATAGGCTAGCAGTGTTAAGTCAAGTTAGAAACATATTTTAGCAGTGTTGGAAAATTCATTAGTCTGTTATTACATTATTAATATCGTTTGAAACATGGTAGCAATGTGCAAAAACACTAGCAGCATGCAGAAATGTAAGAAACATATGTTGTTTGTATACTTTAGCAGTGTGATGAATGATGAATCATGTTAGCAACATGCTAACAATGTTAAAACACTAAAGTGTACTTACTTGCTAGAAACATGTTACCAGTGTCCTAAAATGTGTTAGCAGCTATCATGTTGGAAACATGTTATCAGTATTAAAACATGTTAACATGTTATGTTATATATCATATTAGCCATGTGACAAAACATGCTAACATGCATGTATACATGCTATCAGTGTCCTAAAATGTGTTAGCAGCAGCCATCATGTTGGAAACATGTTATCAGTATTAAAACATGTTAACATTTTATGTTATATATCATATTACCCATGTGACAAAACATGCTAACATGCATGTATACATGCTATCAGTGTGCTAAATTGTGTTAGAAACAATGCTAGAAAGTATAAATCTATGATACATTCTTATCTAAATTATTTATAACTGTTTTGAACTTTCAAGCTAGGCTTTTTAAAGTAAATCACAAACTAATATATCATGAAGTTCCACTAGCAAAGTTGTATTTGAACTTGGGTCAAACATTTTTTTACGAAGTGTTGCTTCTCTTTTGCGGCTGAAGGCTCAGTCAGGTCTCTCAGTCAGAAATGTAATGAGGACGTACCAGCGTTTGGTTCTCTGACAAGCGCTAGTCACATTAACCACCTCTGGCATTGAAGTAACTGGCCCAATTACACTCAAATGACACTCATGCACTGACAAGTGGATAATTATGTGGGAATCAAAATTTTGACTGATTCTCAGCTTCTTTTTTTTCTTCTTTGAAATTGATTCCTTTATCAAAAGAGCACGGCAGTGAAGCCCTGTGTAGTTTTTTCCAACACAAGGAAATACACATTCATCTTTTTAAAACTACAGTTATGTTTGTGGCCATCTGTTACGCTTTTGCTGATTATTTTATTGAATATTTTAGACTTGCTGATAAAGTAAATTATTTGGAACTAACAGATTTGAATTGTAGCTGACATGCTCTGGATACAAAATGAGACATGGAATGATTATTCAAGTTCAAAACTTTATTTATTATCATTTCTCTGGATGTTTGGAGAGAAAAAAATTAGACTTTATTTTAATATACAGATTTACTTATGACTTTTAGCTCAGTAAAGTCCAAATGGTCTTTTTTTTAATAGTTATAGTTATAGGTAGTAGTTAGGTATTGGTTTGGATTAAGGATGTAAAATATCATGAAGAATATGTACTTTATAAATTCTAATAAAAGTCTATCTTAATAAGCATAATTCATTTTTGTTTTATTCTAAAAACTACTAAAATATGTCTTAAATTCAAAAAAGAATATTATTATTTATAGCACTTATTTACGGAAAAGTACATTAGGTCAATTTAAAATATGTTTTTAGACCCTATATATTGAAAAAAAAAAGAAAACAATGTATATACTGGAGACCTATGTATATACTGTATACCTGAATTCGCCAACCTGATTTCAACAAGTAGGACATGTTCTTGGATTAACATCTATGTTGATCCTGGAACAACATTCCAATCAGCCAATCGGAATTAAGGGATATATTTACAGTTTATGTTAAGTTTAGGCTTACGGTTAGGTTTATGTACAGTTGAAGTCAGAATTATTAGCCCCCCTTTGAATTTTGTTTTTTTTTAATATATTTACCAAATGTTGTTTAACAGAGCAAGGAAATTTTCACAGTATCTCTGATAATATTTTGTCTTCTGGAGAAAGTCTTATTTGTATTATTCCAATATTAAATCAAAAAAAAAAATTTTGATTTAAAAAAATAATAATAATAATAATAATTTAAGGTCAAAATTATTAGCACCTTTAAGCTATATTTTTTTCGATAGTCTACAGAACAAACCATCGTTATACAATAACTTGCCCAATTACCATAACCTGCCTAGTTAACCTAATTAACCTAGTTAAGCCTTTATATGTCATTTTAAATGTATAGAAGTGTCTTAAAAAATATCTAGTAAAATATTATTTACTGTCATCATGACAAAGATAAAATAAATTAGTTATTAGAGATGAGTTATTAAAACTATTATGTTTAGAAATGTGTTGAAAAAAATCTTCTCTCCGTTAAACAGAAATTGGGGAAAAAATAAACAGTCGAGCTAATAATTCAGGGGGGCTAATAATTCTGACTTCAACTGTACTTCTACTGTACATGATTGTTATCCAACTATTATTCCCCTCTGATTTGGGGAATGATTTACAGTTATGGTTGTGTTTAGGGGTAGGGAATAGGTATGGATTATATTTTCCAACAAATATGATGTTCCAAGATCAACATAGATGTTAATCCAGGATCGTATCGCACTTGGCAAAATCATGACGTGCCAGCCTTTTCATCAAAGTTGTCCTAAAACTATTGAACAACACCCATTTTTGCCTTAGGACAATTTTGAAAAACATTTTTGCTCCACTTTACATGTTGACAACTGTATATTACATGTTAGACATATATACATAATTATAAATGATAATCGTACGCAAAGTAAATATTGATGCAAATTCCAGAAAAACAGCTAAATACTATTGACAAAATACATGCTTTGTCTTTTTTTTGTGTGTTTATCATGTTTTTAATTCCTTATTTGTCATAGCATACAGCTTTACATTTAAGCTGTATTATATTTAGTAAATTATTGACACAAATATTACAAAATAAACTATAACAGAATGTGTTATAAGTGAAAAAATAAGACCTGAAAACATAATAGAGGCCTTAAAATAAAAATAAAATAAAATAAAAACTGCTTAAAATAAAAACTGATCATTGTAGAAATTATAAAAGTTTCAATGAATTTATAAAAATGAGCACACACACACAAACACACAGAGAGAGAGCTAAATATATGAAAATCCTGAATCCTGTTGCTTTGAAATACAAATGATGAGCACAACAATTCCAATTTAACACTTTTTTTTTTGTACCTTTCTATTTCAGACTCATGACTTAAAGCTTTAAAGGTGTTGAACAGCTTGCTTTGCTCAAAGGCAAGTTTTTCTTTAGTACACACATGTGTGTTTACTCCAACTAAAGAAGAAGAAGCAGCCCGCCACATTGTTCAGAGATCAGAGCTCCTACAGTACATCCACCGCATAACAGCATGCCGGCTTGTATTGTGAGTATCTGTGCTTTTATTCCGACTGGCGCTGAATGTGAGCGAATGCAAGGTGAAAAAGCCCTGGACTTGTTCACAATCCTGCTGTCTGATGCCAGCAGACACAAGGGTGACAAAATGTCACTTTAATCAGCCGTAATTAAGAATTTCTCGCAGGGTTTCTGCACTCTCAAGATAGCTGTCGCATAGTGCAGGCTTCACAACCCGGGTGACAAGAAGAAGAGTGACAAAACTACCTCAGGTCAGAGCAATTTATAAATAAAGGTGACACATCTGACAGATAAAGGCCATAAAGCAGCAACAAGCCTCGACTTGGAGATGCATGTTTGCTAATTAATCAACGCTGGATGCATAAAAATGATAAACGGTTGTATTGTTATTAACAATGGGGCAGTTTAGATTGAATTCGCTGTATTGTTTTATTGTATTTAGTTTGTTTGTTTGGTTCTTAACACTCTATCTACATTATTGCAACAGTTTAGTATTAATTCTGTGCATTCATAAATGTAAATATAATGCATAGTTGTATGTTATTTATATAAGAGCATTTCTCACTTGTATAATGATAGATAGATAGATAGATAGATAGATAGATAGATAGATAGATAGATAGATAGATAGATAGATAGATAGATAGATAGATAGATAGACAGATAGATAGATAGATAGATAGATAGATGATTAAAATAATTCTCTCAGTTTGTGTCTCAGTATAATGTGTGTCAGTTTGTATTTTTACAAAATAATATGAAGGTTTTGAAATTCCACATGTAAATATGAAATCGCTTAATTGAGTAGAGCTTTTAACCCTTATGTACTGTTAGGGGGCGATGCAGTGGCGCAGTAGGTAGTGCTGTCACCTTACAGCAAGAAGATCGCTGGTTCGAGCCTCGACTGCGTCAGTTGGCGTTTCTGTGGAGTTTGCATGTTCTCCCTGTGTTCGCGTGGGTTTCCTCCGGCCCCGGGTGCTCCGGTTTCCCCCACAATCCAAAAAAACATGCGGTACAGGTGAATTGGTAAGCTAAATTGTCTGTATTGTATGAGTGTGAATGAGTGTGTGTGGATGTTACCCAGAGATGGGTTGCAGTTGGAAGGGCTTCCGCTGCGTAAAAGTTGGCGGTTCATTCCGCTGTGGCGACCTCGGATTAATAAAGGGTCTAAGCCGAAAAGAAAATAAATGAATGAATGTACTGTTAGGGATGTTTTCATCCACTCTGGGGTGATTTTGAGTTTTAATTTGGCCATCACTTTTTCTGTTTCAGCTAGCAGAATGATTTTAGTGACAAATCTTATTTTGACACATGTTTTGAGAAATTCAATACACTCTGGGCAAATTGACTACCCTTTTGTTATGTTAGAGACGAAAACATACACTGAATTAAACTGCTGTAAAAATGCATCGGATTAATAATTTTGTTCACATTTCTTTGGCATAAATCTGTTAATCAACCTCAGTCCTAAAAATACAAAATTGCTTAGAAAATTACAGAATTTTAACTCTTTAATTGCAAAATTCATGAATTATGTCACTGATTTCTGTAAAAAAAAAAAAAGCACACAAAATTACGCATTTTCAATATAAAAAGTTATTGTGGTTTGAATTTTTTTAACCTTTTATCACAGTCTTGAACACGTGAATGAACATTGCCTTTGATGCATTGTTTTTGATTCATTAAAAAAATTTTCTCCTTAATTTACAGTTGGTGACTGTTCTTGCCCCATTGATATCCATTATAATCACATTTTTTTTATTACAAAACCATGACACCATATAATCATGCATTTTTTTCTATATATATATATATAATTATAATAAATAATACAAATTATAATTATTTTTTCAGTGTTTTCAACTTTATTTAATAGGAAAGTAGAGAATATTGACAGGAAAGAATAGGGAGCAGAGAGAGGGGAAGGATCGGCATAGGACCGCGAGGCGGAATCGAACTCGGGTCGCCGTGAACACCGGAGTGCACGCACCAAACCACTACTTCCCTGTTGGGAAGAGGCAAAATTTGTAATTTTTACTGTTGATCATCAATTGGCACCACTTACCCTTTAAAAAAAAAAAAAGCTTAGTTTCTGTATTTTATTTGGAGTATAACAGCTAATTAAAGTGTGTGTATGTGTGTCTGTCAGTGAGAGAGTGACCTTTATGTACTTACCTTGATGTGTCTGAGAAAATCAAAATATGAATCTCAGCTCTCAGAACTACATGAAGTAAACAAAAATAAAGCCTGTGTATTTATGCACCATCAAATGTGGTTATAATGGAAGTCAAAGGGGCCAAAACAGCCACCAACAGTAAGTTAGGGAGACAAAATGAAAATCTAACAAAGCATCAAAGCCAATGTTGTTACTAATCATTCACATGTCCAAGACTGAAAAAAGGTTACAAAAAAAAATCCAGTCTACAATTACTTTTTATTTTGAAAATATGTCATTTTGTGTGTTTTCTTTTCACTAAATCAGTGACATCATTTGTGAACTTGCCAATTAAAGAGTTAAAATCCTGTAATTTTCTAAACAATTTAGTAGTTTTGATCAGGACTGAGGTCAATTAACAGATTTATGCAAAAAAAGAAATTGAAAAAATATTTATCTGATACATTTTCACAGCAGTTTAATTCAATGGATTTTTTTAAGCCGAACATAACAAATAGGTAGTAAATGAAAAAAAAAGTAGAATTTATTCATTCATTTTCTTTTTAGCTTATTCCCTTTATCAATTAGGGGTTGCCACAGCGGAATGAACCGCCAACTTATCCAGCATGTTTTACGCAGCAGATGCCCTTCCAGCTGCAACCCAACACTAGTAAACACCCATACACTCCTGCATTCACGCACATACACTATGGCCAATTTAGCTTATTCAATTCACCTATAGCATATGTCTTTGGACTGTGGGGGAAACCGGAGCACCTAGAGGAAACCCACGCAAACACAGGGAGAACATGCAAACTCCACACAGAAACGGCAACTGACCCAGCCGGGGCTCAAACAGCTTTTCTTGCTGTGAGGCGATCGTGCTACCCACCGTGACGCCCTATATTAAAATCATTTCATGTTTATTACTGCAAATTAAGCATTTCAATCATATATTGAATGTAAAATTTGTTTCATAAAGGAATTGCAGAATAAGAATAATTCCAAACAATTCACACAATTTCATGTTTGTATTCAGAAAGCTGTCTAATGCGATACATTTCTGCTAATAACCAAGATTAATTTTTAATCAATAAAGCACACTATTTGGCTGTATTTTAGGACAATGTGCTGCTCAAATCTCCCACATCTGGGCTATCTGTCAGATTAGAGATTAGTTGGGCGTCACGGCAATATGGTGGCGAAATCTTACCAATCATTTTGATGACGTTACTCATTTTGATTTGTAAATCATAGAAGAGGAGGAGGATGATGATACATGCCTGTTGGTTCAGATTTAATCAGCTTTTATTGTGAAGAAATAACTCAGGTGCATGTTGGCGGCTTATAGGAAGATTTACTCCCCGCAGCTGCAGATACATTAGAACAATCTAAAAACAATCTCTCTAATGAAATTTTTTTTCTCTCCTCTCATCTCCTTGTATAGAAGAGGGATTTAAGGCAAAAAGCATCAGAAAGTACAGATGAGTGAGAGCACAACCTTCCCTTCAGTCAAGGGGAATTATTTTCATCAGGAAAAGCATATTCCTGAATATGATGTTTTGGAGTGTTTCTTTTTTCCTTTTTTTTTTTTGGATTAAACAAGTGTCATTGGAGAGAATCTAGTCAATGCATGACAATGGTATAGCATAGCTTACTTCATTTGCTAGCCACATTTAAAGCAGTGTTCTTCCCTTAACTGAAATGGTTTGATATATACTATCTACATACACTCAACGGTCACTTTATTAGGTACACCTGTCCAACTGCTCGTTAACGTAAATTTCTAATCAGCCAATCACATGGCAGCAACTCAATGCATTTAGGCATGTAGACATGATCAAGAAGATCTTCTGCAGTTCAAACTGAGCATCAGAATAAAGGTGATTTGAGTGACTTTCAACGTGGCGTGGTTGTTGGTGCCAGACGGGCTGGTCTGAGTATTTCAGAAACTGCTGATCTACTGGGATTTTCACGCACAACCATCTCTAGGGTTTACAGAGAATGGTCAGAATAAGAGAAAATATCTAGTGAGCGGCAGTTCTGCGGGCACAAATGCCTTGTTGATGCCAGAGGTCAGACGAGAATGGCCAGACTGGTTCGAGCTGATAGAAAGGCAACAGTAACTCAAATAACCGAGGTATGCAGAAGAGCATCTCTGAACGCATTACACGTTGAACCTTGAGGCGGATGGGCTACAGCAGCAGAAGACCACACTGGGTGCCACTCCTGTCAGCTAAGAACAGGAAATTGAGGCTACAGAATATGGCATCAACAACATGAAATCATGGATCCATCCTGCCTTGTATCAATGGTTCAGGCTGGTGGTGTAATAGTGTGTGGGATATTTTCTTGGTACACTTTGGGCCCATTAGTACCAATTGAGCATCGTGTCAACGCCACAGCCTACCTGAGTATTGTTGCTGACCATGTCCATCCTTTATGACCACAGTGTACCCATCTTCTGATGGCTACTTCCAGCAGGTGGGCCATGTCATAAAGCGAGAATCATCTCAGACTGGTTTCTTGAACATGACATTGAGTTCAATGTACTGAAATGGCCTCCACAGTCAGCAGAACTCAATCCAATAGAGCACCTTTGGGATGTGGTGGAACAGGAGATTCGCATCATGGATATGCAGCCGACAAATCTGCAGCAACTGCGTGATGCTATCATGTCAATATGGACCAAAATCTCTGAGGAATATTTCCAGTACCTTGTTGAATCTATGCCCCGAAGGATTAGGGCAGTTCTGAAGGCAAAAGTGGGTCCAACCAGAAACTAGTAAGGTGTACCTAATAAAGTGGCCGCGTTTGTGTATACAGTTGAAGTCAGAATTATTAGCCCACTTTATATTTTTCCCCAATTTCTGTTTAATGGAAAGAAGACTTTTGTCAACACATTTATAAATATAATAGTTTTAAAACCTAAATCCTGATTTCTAAAACTGATTTCTTTTATCTTTGCCATGATGGCAGTAGATAATATTTTATTAGATATTTTCAAGATATTCAGCTTAAAGTGCAATTTAAAGGCTTAACTAGATTAAATAAGCAAGTTAAGTTAATTAGGCAAGTCATTGTATAATGATGGTTTGAACAAAATATTGATCAAGGGGGCTAATAATATTGACCATAAAATAGTTATAAAAAATAAAAGCTGCTTTTATTCTAGCCGAAATAAAACTAATCTGGAAGAAACATCTGGAAATTTGTCCTTGCTCTGTTAAACATAATTTGGAAAATGTTTGAAAAAGAAAAACATAATAATTCACAGCAGGGCTAATCATTTTGACTTCAACTGTGTGTGTGTTTGTGTGTGTCTGTGTGTTTAGCTTTATGCTGAAGTTATGACAATAAACTGAGAATGATATTATCTTTTTTAAAACTGGTGTCATATACATTAGCAACAGTTTGATAGAATCAAAAGTTCTTTCTCACCTTCCCCGCTGTTTCCTTCATTGTGCTGCATCTGTCTGATGAGAATGAAAACTGCTGCTGATTTAAGAGGAGAAAAAGCTCCATTTCCACCTTTCCTCAGCATGCAACCCATTGTAGACCTACAGTACTGATCTTCTGCAGTGGGCTTTTGGAGGGTGAAAAACATGAGATTGGAAGATTATTTGGATTCTGCTTTTTTATTTGTTTGTTTGTTTGTTTTCCTGCTTTCCTCCTCAGCCTCTTCCACAGCCGATTTTCTGCAGGTTTCATGGCTAAGGACTGCAAACAGAAGATTGTCTGTTTGCCTAGAGAAATCAAGTGCTCATTGTTTTTTTGTAAACTCATTTTAAAAGCAGATGCTCGTACATCATATTCTGGTGATAAAGCAGATTAGCTCAGGAGCGGCTGAACACCGACACAAACTTTGTTTGGTCTTCCCTTCTAATATACGGCAGACAGGCTGAAATTTGTTATTGGAACCAGTTGCAGCAAGCACAAACCCACCAGTTGTGCTTTCGATTTCAGGTGAATAGTGTTAAATAATTAAACAAAAAAGAATACAATGTGTTTTTTTTTTGTGAATTATAAGGTTATGAATTAATGGGGGCTTGTGGCAAAAATGTACCAGAAATTCAAGATACAGCAGTGTTTTTATTTATTTTTAATTTTTGATTTTAAATGTTTATAATTTTAAAAAACTAATTACGAAAACACAAACTTACAGCATCAATAAAGCGCTCATACATTCATATGCAGTAGTCAACACATTACAAAAAAAAAAAAAAGAAATGGAAAAACAATATACTGTGTACCTACATATACAATGGGGGACAATAAGTATTTAAATACTGGAAATAAAGGAGCTGTTGACATGGAATTGAACCAGATTTTGGTAAAAACCCAAACAATACAAACATAAAAACAAAACAAAATAAAAAAATGTATATTTAAAATGAGTTGTGTAGTAACAATGGAATGACACAATCTGAAAGTACTGAACTACTGAAATGTTTTTAATTCTTCATATAAAAGGCTTTTTTGGTGATGGCAGTTTAAAGACGCCTCTCATACGGAGAATGAAGTCTCTGGCATTGCTCAGGTGTGATTTTTTTCAGACTCCAACAGAGTGTAAAAATCTTGATGGTTCTGTGGGTCTCGTCTATCAAATCTGATCTTTATTTTGTATTTTCTATTGGATTCAAGTCAGGTGATTGGCTGGGCCATTCTACAACTTGACTTTCTTTCTCTGGAGAGTTTCCTTGGCTGTGTTTTGGACCATTGTCCTGCTGAAATGTCCACCCTGGTTTCATCTTCATCATCCTGGTAATGTAGATTTTGGACTGAAGCAGTTAACATTAATTTACTATGACGAAGGGCAGAAAGTTGCTGAATAACTACTAAGCAATTTCAGGTGCTGTCTGGGCTTTCACTGCCTTTCTACACCTTCCTTTCTTCATGTGTTCAATACTTTTTTCCTGCGTTATTTAATTTTATTACACATAACTTCATTTAAATTGAATTTCTTTGGTTGTTACCAACATCTGGTGAAAATGTCAAATCTACAGCCCCATAAATATGTTTATGAAATGTTTTCTAAGAAAATGCCTTCAATACTTATTTCTTATTCCCCCCATATAAAACTCTACAATAAACTATAATTAGGGCCTCCTATTACTTTTATAAATCTTACATATCTTTTATTATCTCATCAAGTGTAATCCCATTATTTATATTTTCCTAAAAAACAAAACATAAAAGAGTTAAAAGATTCTTCAAAAACATTTAGCTGTCTTTAATAATATATGCTATTTTCTAAAGTGACACATTCATTGCAATTTCTTTAAGCCACCTCTATAATTGGTGACTTCAACTTTTTCCAATGAAGCACAGTTCTGTAAGCTGTTGAGACAATAACAGATATCGACAAATATGTATTCTCTTACTCTCAATTTCAGATTTCACTGAAAAAAATCCACTTTTCAAGAATAAATCTTTTTTATAGCATTGTTTACCCTGATCCATTTTTCAATGGCCTATAATTTGCACACAGTTCATATACAGTCATTAACCATGTATAATATGATATAATATGTATTAAAATATAACAAACTGAAGTATTTGATTTACAAAATAAAAACAGACGCAATTGGTAAAGTAATTGAAAAAACAATGCTATTACGAAGGTAAAAATGTCCATGAAGATTAATTCCAAGGGGAAAATCCTGAAAAAAAAAAGTTAATTTAAAGCTGTGGTGCATTATCTTAAAATAGCTTCACATCCACAGCCACAATGTGAGATTTGTATGTTTGCGCATTCTGACATAGAAAGTTCACCTTCAGGCGCTGAACCTCTTTGTTTGAGAACCTAAGCCCAAGTCGGAATTAAATTTACATTTAATATCAATGCCATGTTTGTAATGCAGAGAAGTTCTCTCGCGAGGCCCTTTCCAATGCTGATGGAGGATGAAATAGCATTAGTACATGAGCAGAGAGCACATAACACGGTAAAAGCTCAGGTAACGGTGTGGATTTACCACAGTCTGGATGCATGGGTGTGAAATTTACCTCCCTGATGCATTTCTTTGAAATAAATACAGACAAAGTGATGTTCTGTGAAGATTTACACCTCACATCTAGCATTTAGCAGCCCTATAGGTGTTTTAAAAACTACTAAAATAAACCTCAACACATTTACTCTGTAAAGCCTTAAACATAATCAAAAGAAACCAAAAGATTATCTAATCAATGAATAACTTATTCATTTAAAAGAACTGGTTACACCGAGTCACTGAATAACAAGTCACTGATTGAGGTGATCCAGTCTGGATTAAAATGGAACAAGAACGGTATAGATCCTCTGATCCTGAGTATATGAAAATCCTATTTAGGTCACAACGTGCTTTGTTTTTGGTTTATTGTTATTAAAGATCAGCCTATTGCTGTTAGATCCCAACACACCTGCTCTCTTTTGACACACAAATCATTTAAGAAATTGAATATTTGAAATTTACATGGAGAATGAATGGTAGATTAAAAGCACTGAGGTAGAAAATGTTCAACTTTTGACTCACACAAAGTATACATTTAAACAGGCTAAATCTTTATGTAGATTTTTGTTTGTTTGTTTCTTTTGATTATAGTTAAGATTTGACAGAGTAGCTGTGCTGTGAGGTTTATTTTAATAAAACACAGCCAATAAATACACTTTTTTTAAAAGGAAAATAATGTGAAAGTGTGTTATGTTTTTTTCTTTTTTATATCAGTAGATATTTTTATAAGATTAGGCTTAAGATTATTCCTTCATTCATTGTCTTTTTGGCTTAGTCCCTTTATTAATCTGGGGTCGCCACAACGGAATGAACCGCCAACTTATCCAGCATATTATCATTCACACTCATACCCTACGGACAATTTAGCCTACCCAATTCACCTGTATCGCATGTCTTTGGACTGTGGGGGAAACCGGAGCACCCGGAGGAAACCCACGCAAACGCATGGAGAACATGCAAACTCCACACAGAAACGACAACTGACCAAGCCGAGGCTCGAACCAGCGAACTTTTTGCTGTGAGGCGACAGCACTAACTACTGCAGCACTGCGGCGCAGGCTTAAGATTGTAATATACTGAATTATTTTTAAAAGTAATTCACCCAACATTATATTTGAATCAATCAATCACTAATCAATTTGAATCAATGAGAGTTGCGTGTGGTGAGCAAAGTCACCTTACAGTAAGAAAGTTGCTGGTTTGAGTCCCGTCTAGGCAGTAAATTCAAATGTTATCAGTCGATTGAATGGGCATTATCAGCTGATAGATATGGGCAGTAGGGGCCTTCTGCGTCTACTGGTAGGCTCAGAAGGCTGTTATCAACCATCCACATGGTTAATCATCTGTATAAGATATCAAATTTACGCTCTTCTTGCACAAATCCACCAGTGGCCACTCCGATTGATCTGCCCTCCTTCTTCTCTAAACCCAACCTTCTGTTTTTAAAAAAGCAATCAAAAGCAAATTATTTACTTGTTTGTCTTTTGTCTTACCTGCTTTCTGAAACCGTTCATCCACTGGATAAAACATATGCCGGAATACTTGCCGGTTCATTCCGCTGTGGCGATCCCTGATATATAATTGACTAAGCCAAGGGAAAATGAATGAATGAATGAAGTTGTTCATTGGACTCTTGTTCTGAGCAGATCATTTGAATCACTGAGTTGTTAATTGGAGATTGGTTTTGACTGCTCCATAAAGCGGTACCAAAGAGCTTAGTATTACCAAGAGGCGACACTCTAGTGCAGGGGTCACCAATCTCGGTCCTGGAGGGCCGGTGTCCCTGCAGGGTTTAGCTCCAACTTGCCTCAACACACCTGCCTGGATGTTTCATGTATACCTATAGTAAGAGCTTGATTAGCTTGTTCAGGTGTGTTTGATTAGGGTTGGAGCGAAAATCTGCAGGACACCGGCCCTCCAGGAACAAGTTTGGTGACCCCTGCTCTAGTGCGATTTGGGAAACAGCCACTAGACGCCGCTAGTGTCACGCGACGGTCATTTTGGAATGAAAACTCAAATAGAACAACAGCATATTTTAAGTATGTAAAATAAACTATTAAAAATGCTGATGATTGTGATAGTAAGTGTTGTATTGTCGTCTTTCAGGTTGTATCTCAGCTTTAATGCGCTATTTAAATGAATGAATAAAAACCAAAGCAGCTGCTTGCCATCGCGACAGCAAAAAGATCCAATGGACGGTTGATCGCTTTCACTCCAAAATGGCGAAATCACAGGGCTGCTGCTGGGCGCTGCTGTTGCAATGGAAGGTTCCATTGAGTATCGCCTCTTGGTCATTCTAAGCGCTTTGGCGGTACTGAGCGTTTTTTATTTAAAAAAAATAAAAAAACATTAAAAATTAATGTAATTAATTGAGTGTTATTAATCAGTAAAGTCAGTGAAGTTGCAAGATAAATGAGAAGAAATCATAAAATGATGTTTTTGTAATAATTTGATAAAAATAGAAGTCAGTTGTAGTTGTGTGTTCCTTCTGTGATTCTGCTTGTTAACAGCAGGTGTTCATCATCAATTATCAATAACACTCAATTAATCAACTCTCCAACTGTTGATTCAATGATAATTCAGTGACGTTCTGCTATCTGGGATTTCTGTGTGGAGTTTGCATGTTCTCCCCATGTTGGCATCTGTTTCCTCCGGGTAATTAGGTTTCCCCCACAATTGCCCAATAATTGCTGGATCATTCTGCTGTGGCGACCCCTGACATTTAAGGGACTAAGCCAAAGGAAGATGAATGAATGAATGAATGAATCACTTATTCTGAGCAGATCATTTGAATCACTGATTTTTAATAGGAGATTGGTTTTGACTGCTCCATAAAGTGGTAATGAGCGTTTTTCACCGCCACCCCCCACCCACTCCATAAAGTGGTACTGAGCGTTTTTCACCACCGCCAAAAAATCATGCAATTAATTGAGTGTTAATAATCAGGAAAGTCAGTGAAGTTGCATCCCCGTGTTCGCACCGTGTTTCCTCCGGGTGCTTAGGTTTCCCCCACAGTCCAAAGACATGTGCTATAAGAGAATTGGATGTAGTGTATGAGTGTATGTGTGTGAATGCGAGAGTGTATGGGTGTTTCCCAGTATTAGGTTGCAGCTGGAAGGGCATCCACTGCAAAAAAAAAACACATGCCGGAATAATTGCCGGTTTATTCTGCTGTGGAGACCCCTCATATTTAAGGGACTAAACCAAAGAAAAATGAATGAATGCATGAATGAATAACTCGTTCTGAGCAGATCATTTGAATCACTGAGATGTTAATATGAGATTGGTTTTGACTGCTCCATAAAGCGGTACTGAGCATTTTTCATAAAAATAAAAAAATAACATTAAAAAAATATTTAATTAATTGAGTGTTATTAATCAGTGATAAGTCAGTGAAGTTGCAAGATAAATGAGAAGAAATCATAAAATGATGTTTTTGTAATAATTTGATAAAAATAGAAGTCAGTTGTAGTTGTGTGTTCCTTCTGTGATTCTGCTTGTTAACAGCAGGTGTTCATCATCAATTATCAATAACACTCAATTAATCACTTAATGATATCGTTAACTTAATCACTGCGTCTGTGTTCATGACTCTTCTATCTTTGAATAAACATTATTTGAAGGTGCAAACCTGATCAAAACTCAATGTTGAATTTCCAACTCTCCAACTGTTGATTCAATGATAATTCAATGACGTTCTGCTATCTGGGATTTCAGTGTGGAGTTCTCCGTGTTTGCATCTGTTTCCTCTGAGTGTTCCGGTTTCCCCTACAGTCCAAAGACATGTGCTATAAGTGAATTAGATGAACTAAATTGGCCATACAGTAGTGTATAAGTGTGTGTGTGTGAATGCGAGAGTGTATGGGTGTTTCCCAGTACTAGGTTGCAGCTGGAAAGGCATCCACTGCATAAAACACATGCCAGAATAATTGCCGCTTTATTCTGCTGTGGAGACCCCTGATATGTAAGGGACTAAACCAAAGGAAAATGAATCACTCGTTCTGAGCAGAGCATTTGATTCACTGAGTTGTTAATAGGAGATTGGTTTTGACTGCTCCATAAAGCGGTACTGAGCATTTTTCATCCAAAAAAAAAACCTTAAATTGTACTGACAGTTTTGGACTGTATTTACAGTATAACATAATATATCTGTCTGTAAGCCAATATGTAGCTTTGCAGACAAGATGAAGATGCAAGGAAAATTGATAAACCAGAATGCTTTTTTTCATATACAGCACAGCGTACTGCAAAAATAAGATTGTCAATGTACATTGCAGTTATAATGTACATTGCAGAAAACTTGTACTAAGAGTTCTTCCTGAGCTCTTTGTCAGTCACTTGCATAATTCTTTCTCTCATCTCAGGTGACTTTGTGCGGTGAATATGCTTTTTTTTTGACACGCAAGACTACGAGCATAAAGATCTTTTCTTCCCTCAGAGGGACGGTTAACTTTTATTATGGATGCGTATTTTGTCGATAGGGCTTTTAAAATGAATTATATTCATTACGACGACATTAAATGGATGCTAGACTGAATTAATACGAGTTAATATTTCTCTTCTGTATGCTCTTAACCCGAGGAAATCACTCTTTGAGAAATGAATGTTTACCGCAAATGATTTACTAGCCAGAAGGTTTCAGTAATAAATAGATGGTGTGAAATAATATTGTGCGTTTATTTGTAGTGTTCCTCCTGGCTAGGCTAAACCTTGGCATGCTAACGCTGAGCTTTGTGTCTGACTTAATGAATGTCTTGAAGGTGTCGTTTTGGAGAAACTTCAGAGTTAGACTTGGGTAAGTTTTCATATTTCTTTTCAGTCACAAAAAATTAATTATAATGAATTAATTAGAATTTTTATGCTCCAACCATAGAACATTTCATAGTAGGGATTGATGATGAACAGAATGCACAATGTTATTTATTTTATATATACAGTTGAAACCAGAAGTTTACATACACTGTATAAAAAGGCACATAACCATTTAAAAAAAAGTCAGATGTTAATATGACTAAACTTTTTCTCTTTTAGGTAAGTTAGGATTATCAAATTTGTTTCTGCTATGCTTAATAGCAGAATAATGAGAGAGATATTTTTGGAGAAATTGTTAGAACTTTTCTTGAAAGTCAAGTTTACATACAATAAGATTATTATGCCTCTAAAAAAGCTCAGATGATGGTGTCAAGGTTTTGGAAGTTTCTGATTGGCTAATTGACAACATTTGAGTTAATTGGAGGCACAACTGTAGATTAGTATTTAAGGAAAACCTCAAACACACTGCTTCCTTGTGTGACAACATGGGAAAATCAACAAGCCAGAATCAATAAAAAAGCCAGATTACAATTTGCTAAATTACACTGGGAAAAAGACAGATTTTTGGAGACATGTCCTGTGGTCTGATGGAACTAAGATTGAACTGTTTGGCCATAATGACCAGTGTTACATTTGGAAGACAAAGGGGAAAGCTTACAAGCTTAGGAACACCATTCCAACTGTGAAGTATGGGGGCGGCAGCATTATGTTGTGGGGCTGTTTTGCTGCAGGTGGGACTGGTCCACTTCACAGCAGAACATGTAGAAATACTAAAGCAACATCTCAAGACATCAGCCAGGAAATTAAAACTTGGCCACAAATGGGTCTTCCAAACAGACCGTGACCCTAAGCATACTGCCAAATTAGTTAAAATGTGCTTGAAGGACAACAGAGTGAATGTTTTGGAGTGACCATCACAAAGCCCTGAACTCAATCCTATAGAAAATGTGTGGGCAGAGTTGAGAAAGACAGCCTACAAATCTGACTCAGTTACACCAATTCTGTCAGGAGGAATGGGCCAAAATTCCTTCAAACTATTGTGAGAAGCTTGTCACAAAACATCCAAAACATTTGACCAGAGTTATAGTTTAAAAGCAAAGCTAAAAAAATACAAAGGAAATGTATGTAAACTTTTAACTGTCTAGAAATTAATAAAAAATCTAAAAAAATTAAAAAATAAATTCTCTTATTATTCTGGCATTTAGCAAATGTAAATAATTTAGGTAATCCTAACGGACCTAAAATAGTAAACGTTTAGTATGATTTACCATCAGACATTTTAAAAAAAAATGGTTATGTTCCTTTTTTTAGAGTGTTTGTAAACTTCTAGTTTCAACTGTATATTTGCTTTTTATATGTGACACTGGTGACTTAAGTTTTGTGGGTAAATTTGCAAGAACAGCCAAAAAAATGGATTTTGTGGGACAAAATTATTGAAATTTCTTTTATGCCAAATATCACTTGAATATTACAGGTGAAATGAAGCACTCAGTGAAGTTTACGTTATTTTGTACATTGGATTCCACTTTAATGAAAATATATTAAACAAACTCAATTAATGTAACCATTTAGAAGAAAACGGCATGTTTCTGACGTCACGGGGTTGGTTCCGTTCCCTCAGCTGAACAGATACAGTGGAAGTAAAGGAGTAAACGCAGAGACTGTAAAGCCTAATTTAACCCAATGTGTGAAGTTGTGGACCTGAAGCTGTTGCAAATACAAGCATCAGATGTGTGTCTAATATATATATATATATATATATATATATATATATATATATATATATATATATATATATATATATATATATATATATATTCAGTTTTTTCTTTTTTCCCTTTTAATTACCGATCATTTGATGCACTTTGCTCCACTCTTTGTATTACGCTGCCTGACTGCCTGTCTGGGTTTCAATCATGATTGTGACAGACTGACAGACTCACAGACACTGGGCAGCCTAATTTAACCCAATGCATGAAGTTGTGGACGTGCATCGCAGAGCTAGTGCAAATGCAACACATATAAGCATTTAAGTGTCTTAAGTTGTGTATTTTTCTTTTGTTAATACATTTCGTTTGATGCGCTTTGGTCCACTCTCTCACGCTGCTCCAGCGCTGCCTGACGAGGGGATTTACATTCAGACTAATGCAACGATTGACTTCATACATGACTTCACGCTTTAAGTCACGTCTTTGTGGATTGTCAAAACATATTCCCTCTTCAAGCTGACCAACTGGATCTCTCAATTTGTATGAAGGATAAGAACCTGCTGTAAGAAACACCGCGCTGATCTTAGTTTGGTTTGAACACGAAAAGAGGTGAGGGCTGTAGTAGTAAAAAGTGAAAGTACCCGCCCCAATTACGCTGCCTGACTGCCTGTATGGGTTTCAACCATGGTTTCAACCAGGTCCGGTGCTGACAATTTAAAACACTTAAATGCTTGTATTTGCACCAGCTCTGCGATGCACGTCCACAACTTCATGCATTGGGTTAAATTAGGCTGTCCAGTTTCTGTGTTCAGTCTGTTACTATCATGGTTGAAACCCAGACAGGCTGTATTATTACTTAATTTTGAAAAGTAATGCATTACTTTGCTCATTACTAGGGCCAGACGGAATCTGTGGACATTTTTTGCTATTTCTGTGCAGAATTTTGTTAAAAATTTGTGGATTTATGCGTAATGATTTTGGCAGTGTCATAACTAAAACCTTAATATATGAACTGAAAAGTAATACCTTTTTAACTTGTATTTAATGTTGACAATGCAAATCCAATTAGATCCACTTTATTTGGTAAACAAATCAATCTTCTATGTAATATCTACTAAAAGACAGAAAATATTACTTTACAAACTGTATTGTAAACATTATATGAACATTTTCATATTAGTCAATAATATTACTGAAATCAATTTAAAAACTGAATAAATATAAATCGACACATTTACACAGGTAAATAAACAGAATCAATGATGGGCAAAAAATCTGGGGAAATCTGAGGAATTCTGCGTGCAGATTCTGTGTGGGCCTACTTATTACTTAGAAAAGTAATATTATTATTTAACTTGGACAATTTGGACAATTTAAATGTGATTTTCTCAATATATACTTTTTTAAATAGAGCTCAGAAACAAATTATGCTAATTAAACAAACCATACCTCAATGGAAAGCATATTTATTCAGCTCTCATAATATATGAAAATTTCCATTTCCAAAAATGGTTGACTAATTTTGTAGTCCAAGGTCACATATTATTATTTACTGTAACTATTGCCTTAATTAAAAAAACAAACAAATTCAAGGCAGCATGGTGGCGCAATAGGTAGCACAATCGCCTCACAGCAAGAAGGTCGCTGGTTCGAGCCCCGGCTGGGTCAGTTGGCGTTTCTGTGTGGAGTTTGTAGGGTTTGCATGTTTTCTCAGTGTTTGCGTGGGTTTCCTCCAGGTGCTCTGGTTTGCCCCACAAGTCCAAAGGCATGTGGTATAGGTGAATTGGATAAACTAAATTGTCCATAGTGTATGTGTGTGAATGAGTGTGTATGGATGTTTCCCAGTGATGGGTTGCAGCTGGAACGGCATCCACTGCGTAGAACATATGCTGGATAAGTTGGCGGTTCATTCCGCTGTGGCGACCCCAGATTAATAAAGGGATTAAGCAGAAAAGAAAATGAATGAAAATAAATTCAATCACAATACCACTGCAGTAATATATACAATTATTTATTTATTATTTTAAAGTAATTGGATAATTATTAAGTGGTTTCACTTTATTTTGTGGAGCCCTTGTAACATTTGACTGTTTATTTACGATTGTGAGTTGCATTATGGGAATGTCAATTTCTTCTCTGTTGACTTTTGATGTTAAAAATTCAACTCTCCAGTTTAACAAAGTGACTTTTGTTGACATTTTAGTAGTTTGAAACCACATGTTGTATAAGAAATAATATATAGAGAATTAGGTCTGTAAAATAAAAAAGTAAACAGGTTTTTGTACAGTAAATTACAACAACATCCAAGACTATATATTTCCTTCAACTTATTGTCAATATACTGTATACAGTTGAAGTCAGAATTATTAGCCCTCTTTGATTTTTTTTTTTCCCAAATGATGTTTAACAGTGCAAGAAAATGTTTACAGTATGTCTGATAATATTTTTTCTTCCAGAAAAAGTTTTATTTGTTTAATTTCAGCTAGAAAAAAAGGAGGTTTTACTTTTCTAAAAAAACATTTTAAGGTGAATATTTTAAGCCTCTTTAAGCTATTTTTTAGTCTACAGAACAAAGCATCGTTATAGTACCTTGCCTAATTATACCTAACCTTTCTAGTTAATCTAATTAACTTAGTTAAGTCTTTAAATGTCACTTTTATGTTTAGAAATGTGTCAAAAAATGTGTCCGTTAAACAGAAATAATAATTCTGACTTCAACTGTGTGTGTATATATATATATATATATTTTTTTTTTATTTATTTTAATTTATTTTATTTTATTTTAATTCATTTAATTATTTATTTATTTATTTACTTATTTATATTTTATTTATTTTATTTATATATTTTTTTTTATTTATTTATTTTTCCCCAACATCAACAATTGTTGGATGAAATATCAAAGCTGTTAATCTACATATATTTTTACAGTGTTTAGCTTCACTGTACATTTAAGTACTCAGTGATATTAATCAAAAACATGTACAAACTGCACTGTAGAGTGAGGGTAAGGGTCCGTTGCATGCAATGATGCATACTTTGTTGTTATTACTATTGTAAGTACATGGGTAACAAAGACATTATACATATAACAAAGTGCTATAAAAGTTTGTTAGAATCAAAGATCACAATATAGTTTTGAAATGTAGTTGAAATAAAATCGGATAAATCACTTAAATTAGTCCACGGGTCACATTAAACGCATAAAATGTTCACTATTTACTCATCATCAAGTGGTTCATAACCTTTATAAGTTTCTTTCTCCTGTTGAAGGAAAACAAATTAAGATATTTTAAAGTAAGCTGGAAATCTGTAACTATTGACATTTATAGCATTTGTGTTTCCTACTATGAAAGTCAAGTCAATGGTTACAGGTTTCTGGCGTTCTTCAAAATGTGTGTCCAACAGGAGAAAGAAAGTCAAACAAGTTTGGAACAAATGGAAGTCGAGTGAATAATGACAGAATTTTCGTAAACATCAACACATAAGGTACAATAAATAGAGTCTGCTGTGGAATGATCTGACCTTCCAGTTTCAGGAGAATGAAGGAGACATATAGTGGGGGAAAAAATCGACCATGAGTGGATGAGCTGAACTGCTCCAAGGTCTCCATCTCGCTCTTCAATCCTGTGCTGGAGGCAGAAGCCCGAGGCGCTGTTTCCACCCAGACTGCAGCGTCCTCTGAGTCTCCTCCACCAACACACACCACCGAGAAACAAATCAAACTCACAGAAGAGCGCAGAAAGAAAGAGCCTTACGTCATGACTTGAGAAGATGGAGCAGCCACTAAATGCTCGTGGTCCACAGCTCTTCCCCAGGTAACTTCTGTCACTTGCAATCAGACTTCATGGAGGAAGTCGTGCTGCACAAGAGTTTCCAGCTTACCTCATACCTATTTCTGACCTGTCCTTCTGCTTCCAGAGCGCCTCTGATCAAACATGAGGCTGGTCAGTTTCTACTTGTTAAGTCTGATGTCACAGTTTCTGGATCCAAACGCTCTATCAAGGGGTATTTCAGTGAAATAGCCAGGTAAGTTTGAGGATATGGAAGCAGATAACCTCATCTTTCGGTTCCAAAAACAAAGGTAGTTTTCAGGGTATATTAGAACATAACCTGCTACAAACACGGTTTACCTATGTTTCATGGTTATTTAACCTCACTGTAAAACAATCAATTTGTGTTGGAGCAACATGAAGGAATTAAGTTACCTATTGGTTTTTACAAATTTACAAAGTGAATTGAACATGAAACATGAAAATTCTGTCATTATTTACTCATCCTTCATTTGTTCCAAACTTGTTTGACTTTCTTTTTCCTGTTGGACACAAAAAGATATTTAGAAGAATGCTGGAAACCTGCAATTATTGACTTGACTTCCATTATAGGAAAAACAAATACTATGAAAGTCAATGGTTACAGATTTCCAGCTTTCTTCAAAATAGTTTCTTTTGTGTTCAACAGGACAAACAAACCCATAAAGGATCCACTTGAGGGTAAGGGAGGGTGAACTACCCCTTTAAATGAGACTGAAGAAATAATTTAGGTGATATAATCACATTTTATTATTGGTTAAATCTTATTCAATTTCAGCTTTTAAAACTATACTGTGATCTACACTTCCCGGCCACTTTATTAGGTACACATGTCCAACTGTTCATTAGCGCAAATTTCTAATCAGCCAATCACATGGCAGCAACTCAATGCATGTGGTTAGTTTTTATTCAATATCAGATCTCAAAACTATACTGTGGTCTTTGCTTCTAACGAACTTATGTAACACATATGATGTAAACATACCCATGTTCCATGTATTACAATGATAATAACAATAAATGTTGCATAATTACATTAAATTAACCCTAATTTACAATACAGTAAGTAAATGTATTTAATTAAAATGACTCGGTACCTAAATGTTTAGTGTACTGTAAAGAAGTATCTGTAAATGAACAGCTTCTTTATTTTGTGATTCTTTTTTTCTCACTTATGCATGCGTTTAAATTGCATTATGGGGCTTTGATATTTCCTCCAACAATTTTTGATGTTGAAAATTAAAAAAATATATATTTTTATGACATTTTTTATAAGTTTGGGGTGATATTTTGTCTATCAGAAGGATATTCCAGTGAGATAGCCAGGTAAATTTGAGAATATGCAAGCAGATAACCTCATCTTTCGGTTCCAAAAGCAAAGGTAGTTTTCAGGGTATATTGGTAGCCATATACTCTGCTCTGAACATAACCTGCTATGGAAAGATTTCAGATATTCAGAGTTATTTAACCTCACTGTAAAAAAAAATATTTGTGTTGGGACAGCATGAAGGAATTAAGTTAACTTATTAGTTTTTACAAATTTTAGTGAATTGAACATAAAACAAGTTGTCCCCCCAAAAAAACTCAAGAGTTGGGTTGTTTCAGCTCATTTTAAATAAGTAGTTTGAACAAACAGTTACTGTCATTATTTTTGAGTGCTCTGAGCTATATATGTGTGTGTGTGTCTCTAAATCTATTTTGGCAATTCTCAATAAAACTCTTTTATAAATGTAATGTTAATTTGTTATAAATAATGTTAATTTGCAATATTTTTTAACCCTTTATTTACCCCAATTCTACACCTTAGCCCTTCCCCTTACCCAATTGTCCCAATTCTCTTTAGCTTGAAGGCGTTGGGCAAAGGGGAAGGGGTAGATACCCCTTTGAACTGAGATTTTTCAGCACCATACTCGAAACCAAGGGTAAGAAAATTTCCCTGAATACACCGGCCACAGCAGCACCCGGAAGTAAGGAGATTCACAAATTGGTATTTTTTTGCAATTATTACAAATTTTTACAACAAACAAGCATATATATGTTTTAATATATTCATAACTGCGTTCGTATTTTACCGTCATGCTTAAAAAAAAAAACATTAAAATAAAAACAGCTAAATTTCGTTATCAGTCCCACAACATTCTGACACTCGATGACACTGGAATACCCTGTCAGAAAAGTCTAGTGGCTGGGAATGAGCTTTTTACAGTGTCTGCCATAATGTTAATGTTGTTTTGGTGTATTTACATAGATGAATATGGCCACGGTGTAAATGCACAGTGAAGTTACAATCTTATTGCCACATTATATCATTATAATAACATAATATATGCCTTCAGTGATTTCCTGACGATAAATACCAAAAAATAACACAACTGGAATAACTACAGCAGTCGCCATCGTCTGATCTCATATGAAGCAAGAGATCGCGATGACATCTGATGACGTGTGCAGGTGCTGTAGTGCTGTCCCAATTCTTAGAGGTAAATTTTGAAGCCCTTCCTTTTCACACTTGGTTTTAAGGGCGAAGGGGTAGGGGTACAAAAATAGAATTGGGATTGGGCCTTATTTACTGTAATTTACTCGAAGGTCTTTTTATTATTGCGTAACAAAACTATTTTATTACATTAAAGATGCATCTCTTATAAGGATGTGGAATCAAAATTACCAATAATAATAATTAAAAGGGTGTACATATTCTGGAAAGCAGACAGTTTTTTTTTTTCTTTTTTTGTTGTTGTGTAATTAACCTTCCATTTAATGTATAATTTACTTCTAACAAGCACTTTAATTCTTTTCCACTATATAATATATAAGGCGTCACGGTGGCGCAGTAGCACAATCGCCTCACAGCAAGAAGGTTGCTACACACCTGCTCTTTACCATGGGAAAGTGCCATGGAATTTTTAATGACCACATAAAGTCAGGACCTCAATTTAATGTCTCATCCGAAAGACAGTTCTCACTGACAGTATAGTGTCCCCTTCACTATACTGGGGCATAAGGAACCACACAGACTGCAGGATGAGCACCCCCTGCTGGCCTCACTAACACCACCTCCAACAGCAATTTAGTTTTCCCAAGTGGCTAGTATCCTCAGTATCCTTGAATCAAAAGTTCAAAAGTAATGTACCAATAGAAGGCCATAAGCACTGAGGATGTAACTTGTCATTAAACAGAAGAAGAAGAAGAAGAAGAAGAAGAAGAAGAAGAAGAAGAAGAAGAAGAAAAAAGAAGAGATATGGCATGTTGCTTTTTGGTGTCGGTTTCCATGGTGGCTCATGGTCTCTGTGTTCTACTGAGAATGTCATTTGTATTCATGGTAAAGTTGATCGTACTTGCTCTCAGCGGTGATTTTGGAACTGACATAACTCGAGTTAGCAGATTTAGGGTTAACTCTGCTTTCTGTAATACACCCCAGATGCTAGAAATGAATATACTGTACACTCACAGTGCACTGTAATACTGTTCAAATAAATAATCTTAATGTTTTTATCCGTGCATAATCTCAGATGTTCAGACAGTGATTCATCCTTTATAAATTGTTCAAATGTTGGTGTCTGGGATGCAGCAGAGAAGATTTTGAATAAGATTTACTTCAATGTGTGGTTTGATAAAACAGTGGTATAAAATCACTGTTGAGAGAACTAGAAATGGAATTACATACATCACAACTAAACAAGTGGATACTGTAAAAAATGATAGGATGTTTTAACCCAAATTTAGGTTTGGTTTAAAAAAAACTAAATAAAATAAAATAAATAAATCCCACATTTCTGGATTATTTAAAATCTGTTTTGGGTTTTATTTTGGGGATGTCATGGTTCTTGAATCTGATTGGCTGATAGCCATGCAATATTCTGCCAGTAACAGCACTCGTACAGCCCCTTCACCTTTGTGTATTACTCCACCCACATACAGCAACAAGCAGAGGACACTATACAGTTTGACAAATATTGCAGCTGTTGGGCAACATTTTGTACTTTTGAGGCTTTTTAGTCGAGAATGTAGCCGTTTAGATTGCAGCTATGCAGTTTATTCATAAGGATAGTGCCTATTTTAAAACATTTACAATTAGCCTGTCATTGAGCAGAGACAGTTGACGATGTTCATCCACAAGATAGCCACAGAGACAGCATAATAAACCCTAAGAGAATACAACGTAATTTCAAACTACAGCTGATCAAATCATTATTAAACAGGTAAATGATTTTTTAAGTCGATCTCTCTCTTTTGTAAGCTGTATTTATACCATAGTGATATTGTGATCTCCCGATATAGTCTACAGATATCTATGTAGACTGATGGCATTTCATGCTGTTCTGCCTTATAATCTTAATGTCAGCAAAATCAGCTGTTTTGTCATCACTTTAGTTTGTCATTACGCTAGAGAATCATTCAACTAGATCTAAAGTGACGTTGGTGAATGAGCAACAGTTTCTGCTGTTCTGACGTCAGCTGCAGATGTGAATGAAGGGTGGATGAAAGTAGTTCCTCTTACAAAAGGGTTTTGAGACACTTTACGTGTTTGATTTTCTTTTTTATACATACAATTATGTCGTCAAACTGTTGTACAAACGCAATATTACACTCATAGCAGTGCGATGTGGCTGTATATCGTCACTGGTGGGACACTAAGTCGCATGCCTCCCACCAGTGCCAATATACAGCCACATCACACTGCTACGAGTGTGATATTGCTCATATATATATATATATATATATATATGTATGTATATATATGTATGTATATATATGTATGTATGTATATATATATATATATATGTATGTGTATATATATATATATATATATATATATATATATATATATATATATATATATATGTATGTGTATATATATATATATATATATATATATATATATATAATGTATGAGCAATATCACACTCGTAGCAGTATATACTAAACATTGAATGACACTTCAGTGTTTAAAGTATAGAACACATTCTAATGCGTGAAAAAAAAAAAAAAAAAAATATATATATATATATATATATATATATATATTATACTGCGGTGAAAGATCCCTTTCTGTACCTACTTGGAAGTGGGTGTTGTGACAACATTAGTCAACAATTTACGGTAACACTTTATTTTATTTTTTCGGGGATTTCACCTGTACTTGAACAGGATAGTAGAGACTGTTGACAGGAAAGTGTGGGGAGAAGAGAGAGGGGAAGGATCGGCATAAGACCTCGAGGTGGGAATCAAACTCGTGTCACCGTGAGCACCAGAGTGCATGTGTCGATGCACTAACCACTACACCATTGGCTCCAACGTAACACTTTATTTTGATGGTCCATTTGAGTGTTAGTACTGTCTGCTTAATATCTGATACTGCTCCTTCAACAGATGTTTAACTGACTATAAGAAACTTTGCAAATACATACTTACACTAACCCTAACCCCAACCTAACAGTCTACTTATAATCTAATGAGAATTAGTTGTCATGTAGATGCAATGTAACTTAAATTCAACTAACGAACCATCAAAATAAAGTGTGACCCCATTTACTTGTGATGTATCTTCAGGAAGTGGTCAAAATTGGACATACTCAAAATATTTCGGGAACCCATTTACACATTGTAATCAGATCGCCAAACACATATTTTAATTCCAGCTTTGATTGAATTTCAAGTACTAATAATGTTAGATTTGAGTTTTGAAGTGAAGTTACCTAATAGAACGCATCACATGTATTTACACCCAAACCTAAAATCATAGAGTTTGTGTACAATTGAGTTGAATATGATGAGTTGGTGGTGCAGAATTGACATCGTCCCTGGAGCAGTTTTCTCTGCTAACAGTGTGAAAGCAGCCCAAGCTCATTGCGAATATGCTGGATTGTAGATGTGTGTGTTTGCTCATTATGGGTCAGAGAGAACGGTGACCCTGCTCTGTACTTTATGGCTGTTCTCTATAGTGTGTTAAAGTAGGTGTCCACAGAGGGTTATAAGAGCACAGACTGCAGCTTCCAGCCAAGGTGAGCCTCTGAAGAACACGACGACTGCTGAATAGACACTTTTGCCTCAGGATCTGTTGCTTCTTAGGCCTGATGTGAATTTTCAACACAAACCGTATTAAGGATAGATATTATCTTTCAGACTCTGCCGAATAGAGTCCCCTGCTGCCTCCGAGTGAGAGTTAAAGAAACATTTCTTCCATTCTCCAGCTGTGTTGCTTCACTGTATCAGCTCAGTTCTAGTGTGGCCTGGCATTTTCACACTTTGAGGTATTTTCTTGTGCTTTATCTTCATAGGATGAATACTGTAGTTTAAAGTTTTTTGTACGTCACTTAATTTGGATGTAAATTTTTTCTGCACTCTTTACGTGCTTTGCTGTTTTTCAGTTGAATGCAAATGTAATTGGAAATGTAATTTTAGCTAAGGGTTTTATGCTCTCTTTTCTGTAATAACTATCTAAGTATTTGCATGTACACTCACCGGCCACTATATTAGGTACACCTTACTAGTTTTGGGTACACTTTTGCCTTCAGAACTGCCTTGATCCTTCATGGCATAGATTCAGCAAGGTACTGGAAATATTCCTCAGAGATTTTGGTCCTTGTTGACATGATGGCATCACGCAGTTGCTGCAAGTTTTGTCAGATGCACATCCATGACGCGAATCTTCCATTCCACCACATCCCAAAGGTGCTCTATTGGATTGAGTTCTGGTGACTGTGGAGGCTATTTGAGTACAGTGAACTCATTGTCATGTTTAAGAAATCAGTCTGAGATGATTCGCTCTTTATGACATGGTGTGTTATCCTGCTGGAAGTAGCCATCAGAAGTAATCTGAACAATACTCAGGTATGCTGTGACGTTTACACAATACTCAATTGGTACTAATGGACCCAAAGTGTGCCAAGAAAATATCCCCCACACCATTACACTACCACCAGCAGCAGCCTGAACCATTGATACAAGGATCCATGCTTTCATGTTCTTGATGCCAAATTCTGATCCTACCATCCAAATGTCACAACAGACATCGAGACTCATCGGACCAAGCATCGTCTTGACCATGTCTACTTGCCTAAATGCATTGAGTTTCTGCCATGTGATTGACTGATTCGAAATTTGAGTTAACGAGCAGTTGGACAGGTGTACCTAAGAAAGTGGCTGGTGAATGTATATGAGTCTTTTTAATTGATCGTTTATCGATTAAAATTATTGCCATAAAGCATTATATAGCACACATTCTAGCACACAGCTAAAATAACAAAGGAGTGGCTTCAACAACTTAACAACTCTGTGACTGTTCTTGAATGGCCCAGACAGAGCCCTGTCTTAAACCCAATTAAGCTTCTCTGGAGAGACTTAAAATGGCTGTCCACCAACGTTTACCATCCAAACTGACAGAACTGGAGAGGATCTGCAATGAGGAATGGCAGAGGATCCCCAAATCCAGGTGTGAAAAATTGTTGCATCTTTCCCAAAAAGACTCATGGCTCTATTAGATCAAAAGGGTGCTTCTACTAAATACTGAGCAAAGTGTCTGAATTAGTGATGCGCGGATGGCGGTTAAATCCGCGGGCGCTGCGGATAATCCGCGGGTCGGTCGGGTTATAAAAAAATACATTATGATTAATTGCGGGTGGGTCGCGGGTGGATGTAGCGGGTCATAGCAGTTGACCAACAAAAAAGCAGAGAGTGGACTTCGCAGAATGTGAAGATGAGAGACGCCCAAAATAATGGATGAAGTGCAAGAGTACTGTGCTAACTTCAGTTAGAGGAGTCATCAGAGGGAAATCTGCTATCGTTCTGTGAGAAACAAGATCGCTTATTTACACGACTGCAGCGCCTTGCAAGAAGAAGCTTGTGCATTCCTGCAACAAGCGGTGCGCGCGAACGCTCATTTAGTGCAGCCAGCCGTGTTTTGGAGGCGAGGCGGAATCGCCCGAATCCAGGCACAGTAGATGCTATTCTGTTTTTGCACAGTGTTAAGAAAAGGGCCAAGTACACACAACATAGCTGCTGTTTGGGCTGAAGTGGCACTGTTTTTGTTCACTTTTTCCTGTATATGTAAAAGCTGAATCTGCTGTTATTAACGAACGATCCACTGTGACCTAAGTTGCAGGAGAGGTGAAATAGTGTGGCCGCTTTAGGACTGCTTTTAAGGGAGTTGTAGTCCATAGCGAGGGGCATTGTGGGTAGTGTAGTTCGACACGCATGCTGTGTGATGTAAGCTCTCGCTGTGTGCTGTGCGTGCGGTGAATTAGAGGGAGAAAGTTTTATCCGGTTTTGTTTTATGTTTACTTCAGTAATTCCACCCGGGAGCTGTTTTGCACTGTGAACCTGAAAACACTAAAATAAGTAAAAGAAGGGCATGCATCGAGTACTTTTGTCCGTCTCATCATTTGCTCGAGCATGAATTAACGAGCTGTTACTCTGCCGCCGGACATTGCGGAGAAAGTTACACCTATCATCATGTTTAAAACAAAGAATTAGAATTATTACAGTGGCGATCGGGTGCGGGTCGGGTGCGGATATATATATCAGATAAAATAATATGTGCGGGCGGGTGGCGGGTGGATGATTAGAATGAAAGAGCGGATTCGGGTGACATTTGAGCTGATCCGCCCATCTCTAGTCTGAATACTTAGGACCATGTGATATTTCAGTTTTTCTTTTTTTAACAAATCTGCAAAAATGTCAACAAGTTGTGTTTTTCTGTCAATATGGGGTACTGTGTGTATATTAATGAGCAATAAAATGAACGATGTTTTTAGCAAATGGCTGCAATATAACAAAGAGTGAAGATTTTAAGGGGGTCTCAATACTTTCCTTACCCACTGTAAGTACTATTAATCTATATATGTACTAAATGCTACTAATTTTTTCCAAGTTTTCTTAAATATAAATTGTATTTATCTATTTTATTTTCAGGCCAATTTTTTCTTTCTTTTAAAGATGAACGATTGACCAAAATGTATTCTAAAGGAACATGTGATACTAAAATAAAGGAGGATTAAATTGCTATAAGGATAAAGGGTGAGTAATCGTTATGAAAATAATGTCACAGTGTAAAAATACATTTTAAATCACATTTAAATAAATAACCATGATTATGCAGTGACATATGACCCAGCATGTTACTGTTTCAACTTTATTTTTAATCAAACAATTGTAGCTTTGGTTAGAGTTGTTACAAAAGCGTGGGTTTGTTTTGGGTTTCCTCTGGGTGCTCCGCTTGCCCTCACTGTCCAAAGACATTGGATAAAAAAAAATTGGCCATAGTGTATGGGTGTGTGTGTGAATGGATGCTTCCCAGTACTGGGTTGCAGCTGGAAGGGCATTCGCTGCATAAAACATATGCTGGAATAGTTGGCGGTTCATTCTGCTTTGGGACCCCTGATAAACAAGGGACTAAGCCGAGGGAAAACGAATGAATGAATCTCATGTACCATATATACATATTCCCTTTTTACAGCAGATCTTTTCCACTTTTTTGGTCTTTTGCATGAAAAAAATACTAGCATATGAATTTGTTACGACATGACTATGACTAAATAATGACGTAATATTAAATTTTGATCCACAACTCCTTTAAAGTGTGTGCAACAATCTTCAGTGAGTCATGGTAATCAGAAAACCTTGTGTGCGACTTAGTGAAGATCCTTGTTCTGTCTTTCCGCAGAGTTCTTACGGCGTCCTTGGTTTGTGCTGAAGGTCAGTGCGGCTTTCTTTTTCTCTCAGACTCAGGAAGAGAACAGGACAGAGCTGAATCGCACAGACACAGGTTATTGTCACCATCCGCTTTGCCGTCAAAGAAAAGAGGACACAGTGTTGTCATGAATAAGAAATGTTAAATTCATGAAAGTTTTAGCTCTCTCTCTCTGTATAGAGATTTTAGGTTTTGACTTGATGTCAGTAGTGATGAGCCCGGAGTCTGCTGATGACTTCATGTTTGTGACATCAAGTCAAGGGTTGTTCAGTCATGGGTAAAATTATTGGCACCCTTGGTAAATTTGAGCAAAGAATGCTGTGAAGATGAATCTGCCTTGGTTATGCATTTTACCTTTTATTCAGAAAATTCAGAATGTAAAGACATAGCTAAATATTAAGAGTTCAGTACATTGAAATGACATACCATGAACCTCAAACACCACCTCATTCTCTGTGAGTGTGAGATACCAGTGAGAAAAATAGGCTAATCATAACAAACAGACTCAATAATATTCATCTCCCAGTGAGCGTTTCATTGGCCAAAATGTTTCCTAGTGAGATTATAACAATTATATTCCTCAATATACATACAAGTTTAACTAAGCTTTTATAATACTTACTATATATTTGAAACTCTTATTTTGAAAACAGGACATACTTTAAGTAATCAGATATGTGAAGCAGGATTGTTCAATGCATGTCAATGTAAAATGCTGGATATATAGATTATCCATTTTCTCAATGCCACCTGGAAGATACATACGGTCTGTTTTAATGTACCTTCTGTTAGTTTAATATGTATATTGTGAATATAAGTGTTAAGGCATGTTTATGAGTCACTCAGTTCCTCCATATTTTCTCCATTTCCTCCAGTTCCTCAATACTTTTCTCCATATTTTAGAATGTTTTATTATGCTTGGTGGTGACTGCTCTTTATTAAATAGTTATTAGCCTGAACAAAAACCATGTTAAATGAAAATATTCATATCTTTAAAAGAAAGAAAAATTATCTTAAATAAATAAAAAAAGATAAAACAAATATTTGAGAAAACTTAGTAGCATATGCAGTTGCAGTCAGAATTATTAAACCTCCTTTGATTGTTTTTTTTTCTTTTTTAAATATTTCCCGAATTATATTTAACAGAGCAAGGAAATTTTCACAGTATGTCTGATAATTTTTTTTTCTTCTGGAGAAAGTCTTATTTGTTTTATTTCAGCAAAAATAAAAGCAGTTTTTAATAAAAAAAAAAAATAAAAAAAACATTTTAAGGTCAAAATTATTCGCTTCTTTAAGCTATAATATTTTACGATAGTCTACATAACAAACCATCATTATCCAATAACTTGCGTAATGACCCTAACTTGCCTAATTAACCTAGTTAAGCTTTTAAATGTTACTTTAAGCTGTATAGAAGTGTCTTGAAAAATATCTAGTAAAATATTATTTACTGTCATCATGACAAAGATAAAATAAATCAGTTGTTACTCAAAATAAATTAGTTATTCAAACTATTATGTTTAGAAATGTGTTGAAAAAAATCTTCTCTACGTTAAACAGAAATTGGGGGAAAAAATAGACAAGGGCTAATAATTCAGGGTGGCTAATAATTCTGACTTCAACTGTAATACTTCTATAGAATAAAATTACTTACCTTATGGTAATACTTTTAATTGATAAATGATTAATAAAAATGTTTATATATGTGTAAATAATTATTCAAATAAGGTAAAGTTATTTGTTAAAATTAAATTTCCAATTACATTTGAGTTAAGTATTTTGTTGTGATTTTTTTCTGTGATTTATTTAAATTTTTTTATTTTTTTTCTGCAGTGATATCAATGGATGTTGATATTAATTACTACCTGCATTTTCAGATATGTAAAAAATCTAAATACATCTGTTGGCCATTTTTGTGGAGTATAATTGTAATTTTGTGAATATTTTGTCCACAACACAACTCAGGAGCAAACATTTATTATTTATTTTGTATAAAGATAGCTCCCGAACTCCTTCTAGCTAACAATTAACCTCTCTACCACACTGAAAACATTGTCATTTAACACAGAATCTACCCAGTTTGTTAAAATATTTGATGACTGATGTATGATATGAGTGAGTGAGTGTCAGGCTCTGATATTAGCTGCTGGAGCATCGTAGCAGAGCTCATTCATATTCACAACCCTTCTAAATATGGTCAAAACCAAGCATATCATATTAAAATTAACATTTTTGGGAAATCTTTACACTTACCTAAGCCATGTAGTGATATTTAAATATAAGAGAACATTTATATATAATAAAAAAACAAGTATATATTCACAGACACAAATGTCTATTCACAGCCTTCTTTGTTCATTTTTAGCTAGAGTGCCAATAATTTCTAACATGTCTGTATATTGTGTCATTCAAAGTCATCCTTCACTCTCATAAAAGTGCAAAGAATTTCAATTGAACAGTATCTTTTAAAAAGATATGTGTTTGTACCTTACTGTCAGAGTGCTGTGTTTCCAGGAACTTGTTGATTGTTTAACCTTGTGGACTGAACATAAAATTCACCGAATTCTGTGTCGTGCTCAAGACCCGAGACACGTTTTCTGTTGAAGGCACAGAGCTGTTTAATCCTCAACAAAGGTTTGGAGAATGCAGAATGAAATTAACATTATTTTAAGAGCACAAAATTGAATAAACAAACCCCGGAGCTGAATTACGAAATCTATTTACAGTGCGTAATTGGAATGGGCCGTCTAGACTCAAGCCTATTAGACAGAGCTTAGCCGCCTTTTACATCTTTGATTCCACAAACTGGACTAATCTGGGAAAATAATGAACTCCAGGGAGCAAGTATCCACCTGAGGCAAATTTAAATCTCAATAAAGCAGAAAACAACAGTGGCTGAATGAGAAAAACACAGTGTAGGGGCAGGTTGATGCTGCATTCATGCACACATGAGCGTGAAACGTGGATCTGCTTGAATGATTTGTGACGGTGTTATGGCTGGAGGTCTGGCACATTGAAAGGATCTGGGAATGTTTGCAGTGGGAGTAACAGATGACATTTCTTATTTGAATAAAATGCTATTTCAGTTGAAGATTTTTTTTTTATTATTATTATTGAAATAATGGAGATATACACCTGAAGTCAGAATTATTAGCCCTCCTGAATTATTAGCTCCCTATATATTATTGTCCATTTTTTGTTTAAAACCTCTTCAAACTCGAATTATGTTCCAAGTTTCCGAAAAATGTAAAAGTATTTTTTCAGTTCTCCTATAAATGAGATCAAATTATAATAATAAAAATGTAACACCCTTAAAGTATATGAAGAGTTTCGTTTCAAAACGAGATGTATCCATTTTGTGAAATGTTGGTTATTTGACATTATTATTTAAGACATCAACAGTCAAGTTCATTCACAATTTTTGTTCATTAAACTATTACTTGAGCTCAGTGAAGCCCAGGAAAACACAATATTCTTCAAATCCAGGATAATTTTTATCCAATTTTATGTCCATAAATAGTTCATAAATAAGTCAAAAACAATGCCGAAATGCAACATATTTATCTTAACATTGTCAAACATCTTAAATTGGTAAAAAAAACTAAAAAAAACAATAGATCATAAATATATGGAACAATATATACAAAGATTGATTAATAATAATAATAATAGGATTCTGAGTTAGTTTTGGCCAGAACGTACACAACATAACATAATTTTTTTTTTGCAAAACGCTATATATCCACCTTAGGCAATATTCACTACTGTAATACCATTAAGAAAAACTAGTGAATCAAAGTTTTGTTTGATAAGTAAGATTAAGTTAGTTAGTTTGATAAACGACTTGTAGCTTGTTACAGAAAGAGTAGAAGCTCCTTCCACACCGCTGCTGAAAACCAAACCTGTAAGATCAGAGCAGGCGGAGCCGCGGTGTCACAGTTCTCGTCTCTGTTGCACCGAGTCCGCAACACAAGCTTGGCTCGCCCCGTCATATTTAATGAATTATTTCACTGTAATAACAATAATAATAATAATAATCAGGGCTTGACATTTACTTTTTTGATCACCAGCCACTGTGGCTAATAGATTTCTAACATAAATATAAATATAGCTGTATATTAATACATTTTATTTAACAAAACATAAAAAAAACAAAAAAAATCTATCGACATTTAAAAAAAAGAATTATTGTCATGTATCTAAAATATGCACAGTAGTCTGTCCTGGCTAAAGGTCCCAGATCAGCAGTTAACTACACATAAATCATAGATATACACACTAGATATCGCATACGAACCCTGAGCATGCATCAATAGCGCCGCCACATTTGTACAGTGCTCCCAGCACAAATGTCATTCAACCGCACTAGTCAAAACTGTGTGCCAACGTGAAGATGCTGGACTTTAGCGCTGTGTACGGGTGTAGTAACGAGCAAACAAGGCACAAAGGCAGAACATTTCATAGGTAAGATTTCGTTTTTTACGTTTTTATGTTATAAACTTTTGTGCTCAACAAGTTACGTTGTTGATGATAATACAGACACTTACCACATTCACTATAAGGCAAAGTAGCACCAACTTGCACTAAATACTGGGCTTATGCTATAGTTTTGTTGAATAAAATAAGCAAACAATGCAAAAGAAATATGACAACGAGTTGCTGCGGTGCCAGAAACTTTTATTATTGTCGGCTAAGTGAACGAGTCGTTCATAACGGAGATTCATTCACAAACGAAAGCAGGAGAGGGCAGCTGACTGACATTTCGCCTGCAGTATCAACAATGAAATAGTAAACATTTTTTAGTTAGCCTATTGAATCCTCTTTTTAAAAATATAGGTTTTTTTGTTTTGATATTATCGATAAATCAATGAGCAAAATTTGGAGCACTTCACCGGTGGTGACTCTCTTCCCAGGGGATGCTGAGCTCACGCAGCATCCTGAACGTTCTATAGCTGTCATATCGCACTTTGTAAAGAAACTGGTCTGGCGGATATCACGTTTTGTGAAAAAAAAATATTTTGTACTATAGGCCTAAAATGTACATTCTTAAATGTTATTAATGGTAGCAATTCACACACAGATTAAGGTACATCTGAACAGTGATTTCCAATAATAAAATCCAAATGTCAAAAAATGGCGTTTATCAGGTTTTGCAACCAAACTCTTCATATATACATATTTTTATCCATTTTAATGGACATCAAGTCAGAATAGTTGTAATTTCCGGATATTATACCAACATAAAATACAAAAAAAACTACATGATTGCTAGTATAATCTTGAAATTTATTTCAAAATCACAAACATTAACATTGTAACATTTTAATTTTGAGGTTTTTGTTGTATAGATTGCACCTTGTTTATAATAAACTTTATCTTCATCTTTCTCATCACTCCACATAGTACCCACATTTGAGATATTTCCATCTGCTATATGCTCAACAGCTTCAAGATTTGTATATTCTGCATATGAAATTGTTTCAGCAATGACTTAGTACATCGATATAGTTTTTTTTAATATAAAAAGTTTAATCAGCATTACTGGAGATTTAATTATAGTAACAGATCTTGAATCCATTGTACATCCTAATGGATAGATATTTTAAACTTTAATTAGTAAGTGCAATCCCTCTTTTTACATACAATCTATGAAATATTGGCAAACATATACAGGTGAAACCACAAGTTTGCATACACTGTATAAAAGGCACATTTAAAAAAAAGTCAGATGTTAATGTGACTAAACTTTTTCTCTTTTAGGTAAGTTAGGATTATCAAATTTGTTTCTGTTATGCTTAATAGCAGAATAATGAGAGGGATATTTTTGGAGAAATTTGAATAACTTTTCTTGAAAGTCAAGTTTACATTCAATAAGATTATTATGTCTCTGAAAAAGCTCAGATGATGGTGTCAAGGTTTTGGAAGTTTTTGATTGACTAATTAAAAACATTTGAGTTAATTGGAGGCACAACTGTAGAATAGTATTTAAGGAAAACCTCAAACACACTGCTTCCTTGTGTGACAACATGGGAAAATCAACAAGCCAGAATTTACAAAATTACACTGGGAAAAATAATGTTTTTTTGACATGTCCTGTGGTCTGATGGAACTAAGAACTAATTGAACTGTTTGGCCATAATGACCAGTGTTACTATTGGAAGACAAAGGGGAAAGCTTACAAGCCTAGGAACACCATCCCAACTGTGAAGTATGGAACGGCAGCATCATGTTGTGGGGCTGTGTTGCTGCAGGTGGGACTGGTCCACTTTCCAGCATAGATGGCATCATGAAAAAAGAACATTATGTAGAAATTCTGAAGCAACATCTCAAGACATCAGCCAGGAAATAAAAACTTGGCCACAAATGGGTCTTCCAAACAGACCATGACCCTAAGCATACTGCCAAATTAGTTAAAATGTGCTTTAAGGACAACAGAGTGAATGTTTTGGAGTGGCCATCACAAAGCCCTGAACTCAATCCTATAGAAACTTTGTGGGCAGAGTTGAAAAAGCTTGTGCGAGCAGAGACAGCCAACAAATCTGACTCAGTTATACCAATTCTGTCAGGAGGAATAGGCCAACCTTCCTTCAAACTATTGTGAGAAGCTTGTGGAAGGATACCCAAAACATTTGACCAAAGTTATACACTTTAAAAGCAAAGCTAAAAAAATGCTAAGGAAATGTATGTAAACTTTTGACTGTGTAGAAATTAATAAAAAATTCTCAAAAAAAACAAAAAACAAATTCTCTCTTTATTCTGGCATTTAGCAAATGTAAATGATTTAGGTAATCCTAACGGACCTAAAATAGTAAACGTTTAGTATGATTTAACATCAGACATTTTTTTTAAAAAATGGTTATGTTCCTTTTTTGTAAAGTGTATGTAAACTTCTGGTTTATACACTAGATATCGCATACAGACCCTGAGCATGCATCAATAGCACCGCCACATTTGTACAGTGCTCTCAGGACAAATGTCATTATTTGGCTCTAATTTGGCAGTATGCTTAGGGTCATGGTCTGTTTGGAAGACCCATTTGTGGCCAAGTTTTAATTTCCTGGCTGATGTCTTGAGATGTTGCTTCAATATTTCTACATAATGTTCTTGCCTCATGATGCCATGCTGTGAAGTGGGCCAGTCTTTCCTGCAACAAAACAGCCCCACAACATGATGCGGCCGCCCCATACTTCACAGTTGGAATGGTGTTCCTAGGCTTCTAAGCTTTCCCCTTTGTCCTACAAATGTAACACTGGTCATTATGGTCAAACAGTTCAATCTTAGTTCAATCAGACCACAGGACGTCTCCTGGTAAGTTAGACCAAGTCCTGTGGTCTGATGGAACTAAGATTGAACTGTTTGACCATAATGACCAGTGTCATTATGAAAAACAAATCTGGAAATTTGTCAGTAAAAAAGATTTGGTTGAAAATGTGGAGTTTGTATTTTATTTTTTCAATATTTCGCATGAATTTAAATGTATTATCTTTCTGTTTCTAAAGATGTTCTGTGACTAAGATATTATTTGGTAACACTTTATTGTGATGGTCCATTTGAGTAATAGTAGACTGTCTGCTTAATATCTGTTGATACTGCTCCTTCAACAGACATTTAGCTGACTATAAGAAACTTTGCAAGTACATGTCAACTCACACACTCCAACCCCAACCTAACAGTTTACTTATAATCTAATGAGAATTAGTTGCTATGTAGATGCAATGTAACTTAAATACAACAAACGGACCATCAAAATTAAGTGTGACCTGTTATTTTATTAAATATATCTGTTAAATAAATCTGTTTTGTTTAAATGCACCAAAATATATTACCCATATTCACTGCAAAATGGATGAAGAATATTCATTTTCAATATGGGGTGTACTCATTTATGTTGAGCACTGTGTGTAGATGTTTTGTGTTTGCCTTTTTTTAAAGAATTTTTGCTATTTTAGTATGTCACCACAACATAATCTAGTTGTATAGTGTACGTTTTTTTTGCTTTCTCATATATTGCAGTTCTCCAGTCAGAGGTGACAAACAGGTTGAGTGCTAATGAAAGTGAACATCTCCCACTGCTATCAGGACATCCCTGTGAGCCTCGTCCCTCCTGGAGGACACGACTCATTCATCTGATAAAATATAAAGCTTTCTTTGACCTGTTCCTCGCCTGCTGCTTCATCAACTTCATGAAACATCACAGAAGTGTCTCACTCCCCAAACAAACACTCTGCCAGGTAAGATTGTTACAGATTTATTACTGATTTTATATACATAGTTTCTTACAAAGTACAATCTGTTTTGTTTAAAGAGGTGAAACGATATAAAAGTAGGCTGTATTGCAGTTTTCATAAATATTGTAAAATTGTGTTTTATACCATGAAAACAAAAAAGCTATTCGTTTTTAGGAGGTCAAACTAAATATTTGATGAGCCTTTTTATTTTTCTGTTCACTTACTAAGTTTGAAATTCTTACAACCCTGTTGCAACTTCAAAATTTCTGATATCTATCTATCTATCTATCTATCTATCTATCTATCTATCTATCTATCTATCTATCTATCTATCTATCTATCTGTCTGTCTGTCTGTCTGTCTGTCTGTCTGTCTGTCTGTCTGTCTGTCTGTCTGTCTGTCTGTCTGTCTGTCTGTCTGTCTGCAGTATCTATAAGTCTGTCTGTCTGTCTGTCTGTCTACAGTATCTATAAGTCTGTCTGTTTGTCTGTCTACAGTATCTATAAGTCTGTCTGTCTACAGTATCTATAAGTCTGTCTGTCTGTCTCATGATTTCAAATTTTCTGCCAATAATCATTGTATAAACATAAATATTTAGAAAAATCATCACACAATATTAAATTTAAAAATATTTTAACATTTTTCTTTCTGACACTCCCACCTAACCCAATAAAAAATAAAATAAAATAAAAATTGCATAGCATTGTAGTGAGCATTTTTACAACCCAGGCTCATTATGAATACATACCCCTATATACATTTCTGGAGAGCGCGAAGTACCTCCCAGGAGCTACTTTTTTTTTTTTTTTTTTTTGCAGTTTTGGTTTTTGCAAATCCACCAGAGGCCGCTGTGTGTGCTTTTTCAGATCTCAAATTTCTCTCAAAATTGCCATTCGTGCCTGCTGTTCTCATGTAAATCCACCAGAGGCAGCTGTCGACTAACTGACCGTCCAATCAATCCCATCCATCAATCATCCCATCCATCCCCTACACTAAACCCAATTGATAGGCTTATTAAAAGCACCAACTGACCCATCCACCACCTTCCCTAAACCCAACCGATAGTGTTATTAAAAGCATTCCAAAAAATAAAAATAAAAAAATAAAAACAATCCAGAAAAAGAAAAGCCCTCGTGGTCGCCTGATTTTTACCACATTTCAGATCTTACTACATGCTCATCCTGTTATTTACTTATTTGTTTATTGCTTTTTGTTTTTGTTTTACCTGCTTTCTTGAACCATTATTTGGCGGACTCGAACCCCGTTGTCATGGTCAACTGCTCTCTGCATCTCAAGTCTGCCGACGTAAGCAGCGAGACACTGGGCAACCTGTTAAAAGAGAAAAAGCCATCCACATGGGATAAGCGGTCAGCTGGTAGCGTGAAAAGAAACCGAAGCCGTCAGCGACATCATACTGCCTCGTAGCGTTCGTTTAATCACAATGAACCTGTGTTGCATTTTTACCAGGGTTGATTATTACAGTATTTCTCAGTCACTTTGGTGCATTTCTCACAACAATTAGTACAAACTGCAAAACCTGGTTGATAACCTGCAAAAGCGTGTCACTTGCTCAAAATGGAAAGCTCATTGCTCAAAAGCAAGTATTGATGTCAATGAAAGTGTCAATGTCATCAAGATGAAAAGTCCTGACCCCATTGTTTATGAACAAGATAGTTAAATGACTTTGTCATGTTTTCATTAGGACAGTTTACTCTGTACATATTTTCCAATGCAAAAAAGTCCGATTTTGGTGACACTTTTTGAAAATGCTCAAGACAGCACTATATACTATTTGCACAGCCATTTGAAAACTACAGTAAAGTTAGACATCACTGCATTTAGTGAGGTATCTGAGTACAAGACACTGAATATGTGTGTTTCACATTGTTACTGCATTTGCTCTTTACAGTTCTAATTTATTCACAGCATTGTGCAAAAGAATAAATAAACCCTTATTTACAACAAACATAAACCTCCTTTGGGAAGAGCTGTGCACAACTGGAAACAATATTGCAGTACATATTGGAACTGAACCTACAACATTCATACGTCTGTTAATCATTCATGAAATTGTTCAATTTAGAAGACATTTACAGAAAAAATAAAATTTTTATAAAAATGTTATAAAATTAGGTTGACAGATTTTGACACTAGTTCAACATTTTTGTATGTAAAGGCTCAAGTAATGAAATGAGGACTATTAGTTGTATATGGAATAAAAATTCAGCATTCACAAGTTCAGTTAATTTTGACTGCCATGACATAAGCAAATGATACTGCTACAAACAGCAGAGAGTTGTATCAAAGCAATTGATGCATGTCCAAAAGCATTTGCAATTAGTTGGAAGGAATGAGAAACTGCTACTATGATGTGCACAAATGACTAATTGTTTTGAGAAATGCAATAACTGTTGTGCAAATGTAAATAGTGTTGTGAGAAATCCACCAAAGCCACTGAGAAAAACTAAAATTTTTCCCAAAAATATTTCTGCTGCTTTTGACATTTTAATCAAGGATAGTTACTAGTTAGCCGGCAGCTAGCTCTCTGCAACTCTCACATGGTCGCCCACTGAAGCTAAGCAGGTCTGCGCCCGGTCAGTACCTGGATGGGAGACCACATGGGAAAGCTAGGTTGCTGCCGGAAGTGGTGTTAGTGAGGCCAGCAGGGGGCGCCCAACCTGTGGCCTGTGTGGGTCCTAATGCCCCTATACTGACTCTATACTGCTCAGTGAGCGCCGTCTTTCGGATGAGACATTAAACCGAGGTCCTGACTCTCTGTGGTCATTAAAAATCCCAGGATGTCCTTCGAAAAAGAGTAGGGGTTTAACCCCGGCATCCTGGCCAAATCTGCCCACTGGCCTCTGTCCATCATGGCCTTCGAACCCTCCCCATATCATAATTGGCTTCATCACTCTGTCTCCTCTCCACCAATCAGCTGGTGTGTGGTGTGCGGTCTGGCGCAAAATGGCTGCCGTCGCGTCATCCAGGTGGATGCTGCACATTGGTGGTGGTTGAGGAGATTCCCCCCAATATGTAAAGCGCTTTGAGTGTCTAGAAAAGCGCTATATAAATGTAAGGAATTATTATTATTATTATTATTATTATTACTAGTTGATGATTTAATACTGCTTGTTTTGCTATTAATATCGTCTAATCCAGCGGTGCCCAAACTTTTTCATATGAAGGGCCAAAAACCAAATATCATTGATAGCCGTGGGCCGAAGATAAATATACCAAACTATTTTACATATAATTTGCCATAGGTAATTTCTTAATTTTTTTCGTAATATTTAAAAACAAATAGACAACATTACTTTGAATCATATTACCTAATGCAGTATAACTTTTTAAAATTATAACTATTGCAATAAAAACATAAACATAAAACTCAATGCTGAGTACACTAGTCAAGCAGAATCTGCCTTTGCCTTGATTTCCTGTCGGGTGACAGTATAAATTGACACCATTTCAATTGAAACGTTTAATTTCAGTTAGCTTTTTTTTTTAGGCAAACGAATAAATGGTTACAATAAATTGGAAATGACAATCTCTAAACCAGGGATGGACAAACTTGATCCTGGAGGGCCGGTGTCCCTGCAGACTTTTGCTCTATTACTAATTAAACACACCTGAACACACTAATCAATGTCTTCAAGATCACTAGAAAGCTACAGGCAGGTGTGTTTGATTAGGGTTGGAGCAAAAGTCTGCAGGGACACCGGCCCTCCAGGATCAAGTTTGCCCATCCCTGCTCTAAACCATCCCCATCATTCTCCCTCTCTTCTCAGATGGGATGGCAGGCCAAATCAAAGGTTACCATGGGCCAACTTTGTCCATCTCTGGTCTAATCAATGTCATAAGCTAATCAGCATTGCTATAATATCATATTCGTCTGGCTCAAAAAAAAAATTAAACCATATACAAGAAAATTCAACTCATAACTACACTTCTATGTTATCTGAGCACAACTGTCACTCAAGATGAATGGGAATACCAATACTTACAGTATATTTCCATTATAGTTTTCAGAAGTTATCACAACAGCGCATTAGCTTCTAATAACATTGTTTCTTCAAAGACCCAGAGGAACATTCTTCCCAGCGCTAAATGCGGCAAGAGCCCTACAGGTGAGATTTCAGATGGAAGTCTACCTGAGGTCAATCATTTGAAGCACGCCATGACCAAATTAAATCCTGAGGGAAGAGTAATTGGGTTACGCCAGGCCGCGGCGCAGTGCCAGGATATATCATTTCCCTGGAAACGTGTTAGTCCACCATATTGGCAGATCGCAGAATTAATCCCTTCTTTCTTCTTAATCCCTTTCCTTATCATAAGATTATGAAAATCCTGATCCCCCTTTCTCTCAGATATTAAACTGCATCCATAATACAACTCCAGGCTTAAAGAAATCAATGGCAGCTCTCTCTCTCGTCCGGTACTTGTGGCTCAAGAGCACTTTGTTTTTTTGAGTTTTCCCTCAGTAATTTGTCATTCCGCACCTCGTTCTGCCGGCCGAGACATGAATAATGTGTGAGGGGCCGTCCGACGTTGGCATTCTGAGTGCGCCAATCTGCTCAAACAGACACAAATTGGAAAATGGCTCCAGTCGAATTTTCATTCATTCGAGGGCTGAGCTGGCAGGGTTATTTCCTTACCTCAGACGCCAGTGCCGACACTCACTCCTTACCGACACCCGACTGCCTGTGTGTGTATGTGTGTGTGGTCTTTTTTTTTGCTGTACATGACACCTGATATTGCACCCGAGCTCATTTTCTCTTTTCATCCTTTTGTGTTGAGAGGGGGCGGGGGGCTCTGTCCGTCCTCCCCTGACCTGGCTGACCTCTGCTCAGGTATTCACGTGTGTCTCTGAGCAGGGCGGAAAAAAAAATCTTGCCCAATATGCCATGAATCACAATGGAGCAGAGGCAATCTGAGAGAGATTCAGTTCCGAGGGGGTATGAGAAATGAAAATGCGCCAGATGTATATATTCACATGTATAATATATCACTTCGCGTGCCTTGAACCAAGCCCTGGGCGACTCTCAATAGTTTATGTATTTTACATTGTAATTTCAGTTCAGAGGCTTTAGGATACGTTAAATGATATAGTGGCTTTAAAGGTGGTGGGTTTACATTTTTAGATGTTAAGTACTTTTTCTTCTCAATACACGCTCCGCTTACATGTTTTTAAAACTGCAAAAACATACTTAAACATATGTTTGACTGCAGTTTTGAGATAAAATTAATGCTATGAGGCAGTATAACAATAACGTTTGATTGTTTTGACACTAATGATACGTATTATCAACACGAAATATCATTCATTCATTAATTTTCTTTTCGGCTCACACACACACACTACGGACAATTTAGCTTACTCAATTCACCTACACCGCATATACCGGACTTGTGGGGGAAACCAGAGTACCCGGAGGAAACCCACGCAAACACAGGGAGAACATGCAAACTCTACACAGAAATGCCAACTGACCCAGCCGAGGCATAAACCAGCGACCTTCTTGCTGTGAAGCGATTGTGCTACCTACTGCGCCACTGTAACGCCACAACACAAAATAAATACCATAAATAAACATTTTTGGAATTTAATACATTTGCCTTACCTGTTTATCTCCATATGGAAAGTGTTTCTGGCATGGTCAGTGTGTTCGAGTTTATTTTGGAGAATCACGGTTTCACGACCAAGAAAAAAGACATGTAAAATCAAGACAAAACTGTGTCTCAGCAGAGATGGGAAGTAACAAAGTACAAATACTTCGTCACTGTACTTAAGTAGATTTTTCTGGTATGAATACTTTGCCTGATCTCACGAGGAAATGTTCAGTCGTACGAAAATGTACGATTTTAAAAAGGAGGCGTGGCACCCAACCCCACCCCTAACCCCATCCGTCATTGGATGATGAGCAAATCGTACGAATTAGATCATACGAATTTATATGAATTAGCCACTAAATCAAAAAGTTACGAATTGCCATGAGATTGCGCTGCAATACTTTACTCCACTATTTATTCTTACATTTTTAAATCGGGCTTGTTACTTTTAATTTAATTTGTTTTGTGGTGCGAACTATATTATTTCTTGTCATTGAGCAATTTGATCGCCTTTTGGATTTAGTCACTCTATTCTTTGTCATTGTGCGCTGCAGCTTTTTCAACCTCTGATCGCGCACCGTAGGCTTGTTTATTTAAGCTTACCATCGGAACGGCTAACGTGAATGAGACAGTCTGGATATAAACACGACCGATGTTACTGGCCTGGCATGCTTTATACAGCGTTTTCAGTAGTTTTTGCAAGAAAAGTATCGGTGAGTTTCTGTGTGAAAACTTTCTCTGTCTTTGGACAGTGTTGCTTGACCAATGGCATGAGTTTGGGGTGGGTCTATATGTTGATTTGACCAGTAGTAGATGTTCATGGAAACATGTTTGAATGCAGTCAATATAATAGCCGTGTGATTTTGGAATTCACTGGCTTAGATTCTTTTTTTTTTTTGGTAACATTTTTTTTTTGATGGTCCATTTGAGCATTAGTAGACTTTGAGTATTAGTATTACTAGTCTGCTTAGAGTTTTCTCAGTCACTTTGGTGCATTTCTCACAACATTATTTACATTTGCACAACAGTTGATGCATTTCTCAAAACAATTAGTAATTTGTGCACATCATAGTAGCAGTTTCTCATTCCTTCCAACAAATTGCAAATGCTTTTGTACATGCATCAATTGCTTTCATACAACTCTCTGCTGTTTATAACATTATCATTTGCTTATGTCATGGCAGTCAAAATTAACTAAACTTGTGGATGCTGAATAGTCATTCCATATAAAACTAATAGTCCTCATTTCATTACTTGAGTCATTACATACAAAAATGTTGAACTAGTGTCAAAATCTGTCAAGCTAATTTTATTTTAAATTTTTTTATATTTTTTTCCTGTAAATGTCTTCTAAATTGAACAGTTTCATGAATGATTTACAGACGTACTGTATGTTTTAGGGTTAGTTCCAATATGTACTGCAATATTGTTTACAGTTGTGCACAGCTCTACACAAAGGAAGTTTATGTTTGTTGTAAATATGGTTGTATTTATTATTTTGCACAATGCTGTGAATAAATTAGAATTGTAAAGAGCAAATGCAGTAAAATGGGAAACACACATATTCAGTGTCTTGTACTCAGATACTTCACTAAATGCAGTGATGTCTAACTTGACTGTAGTTTTCAAATGGCTGTGCAAATAGTATATAGTGCTGTCTTGAGCATTTTCAGAAAGTGTCACCGAAATCTGACTTTTTTGCATTGGAAAATATGTAAAGAGTAAACTGTCATAATGAAAACATGACAAAGCCATTTGACTATCTTGTTCATAAACAATGGTGATAGGACTTTTCACATGATGACATTGACACCTTCATTGACATCAATACTTGCTTTTGAGGAATGAGCTCTCAATTTTGAGCAAGTGACACGCTTTTGCAGGTTATCCACTAGGTTTTGCAGTTTGTACTAATTGTTTTGAGAAATGCATTAACTGTTGTGCAAATGTAAATAGTGTTGTGAGAAATGCACCAAAGCGACTGAGAAAAACTGTAATATCTGTTGATACTGCTCCTTCAACAGACATTTAACTGACTATAAGAAACTGTGTAAGTACATGTCAACTTACACTAACCCCAACCTAACAGCCTACTTATAATCTAATGAGAGTTAGTTGCAATGTAGATGCAGTGTAACTTAAATTGAACAAACAGACCATCAAAATAAAGTGTGACCCTTTTTTTTATTTTTTTATTTTTTTTTATTAGGGACAATTATTTCAACGATAAATGTAACTAATATTTTCATTTTTCTTTTTTTTATTGCCAAACTGTGACATTATTTGTAAGTTATTTTTAGTGCATGTATAGCCTGGCATGCATAATAGAGTGCTTTCATTTTCCCATATGTGTGTTAAAGGAAATTGTTTTGACAGTGTTGTTGTCTATGCAAGAAACCTTTCAAAAATGCAAAGAAAAAGTATTTTCATTTACATCAAGTAAATGCATACACAATGTACTTGTATGCTTTAAAAAAAGTGTCTTATGCTGCCCAAAGTTGTATTTATTTGATAAAAAATAAATACAAATTTTAAATATAAAAATGTATAATGTTGTCTATTTGCATATCTTGAAATGTAATTTTTCAGCATCATTAATCCAGTTTTCAGTGTCAGAAATCATTCTAATATGCAAGTATGCAGACATGAGTATTGACTTTATGTCTATACTATATTATTACATACATTTCTCCATTTACGTCTCCATTCCGTTTTTGGTTTGTTCCTGTAGTTTGTGTTTCTTTGTCTGTACACACACTGCAATATTGGTTTTGGTATCAGAGCATTTATTTAAGATTCCTTGTAAATGTTTTTTAAATAAAACAAATATATGTATATATTATTGTGAATTTAGTATTCTTTTTTTTTTCTTTTTTTTCATTCATTTTATCCAGTACAGTTCAGTAAATCCACTACAGTTAAGTTGAGTTTTATAAAAAAAAAATTGCCCATTTTAGCTGATCTCCAGGTCTGGCGGGGACCACTTATAGAAAATGAATGTGAGCCTGAAGAGGCCACCTGTACAATGGCAAAGGGGGGCCAAAAATTCAAATTCATATATGGGTCATTTCAGGCAAAGATTTGGCACTAATAGCAAAATGTAATCTGAATGTGAGCCTACTGTGGCCCATGTGGAAAATGATAAATTTGGCCCAAATGATGGAGGACAAATGTGGGCCACAGTTGGCAAAAATGTGGCATAGTCATTTAGGGGAATCTGGGTCTAAACCGAAAGTGACTCGCACGTGTAAGTGCAAATGTTTCCCAGTTATCTTAAGACATTTGTGCCACTTTTGGCAAATATTTGGCACAGTAATCTCTGGGTAATGCGGCTGTGAACCTAATGTGGCCCAGAAAAAATATCGCAAATGTGGGCCAGTAATTTTAAAACATATGTGGGCCATTTTTGGCAATTATTTGGCACAGTAAACTCTGGCTAATGCAGCCATTAGCCTATAGTGGTCCAGAGAAGATATGGAAAATGTGGCCCAGTTATCTTAAAACATATGTGGGCCACTTTTGGCGAATATTCGGCACAGTAAGCTATGGCTAATGTGGATTTGAGCCTATAGTTGCCCAGAGAAGATATGGCAAATGTGGCCCAGTTATCCTGAAACAAATGTTGGCCACTTTTGACAAATATTTGGCACAGTTAGCTCTGGCTAATGTGGCTGTGAGCTCAAAGCGGCCCAGAGAATATATGGCAAATGTGGCCCAGTTATCTTAAAGGGCCATGAAACCCCCTGTCTCAGCAGGGTGTTTTCACACCTCTGTTTTGAAAAAAGTCAGGAAAGTTGGGCGTGTCCAGCTCTGGGAGTGTGAGTGTCGGGGGAGGGAAAGAGGATAAGATTTTGCATAGAAGGGAGTTAACATTTGGGCACGCGCTAAGTTTGACAGGAAAAACAAACACACAGAGGCTGATTTGATACGGCGAATAAGAGAAAAAAAATCCTCCGCATTTCTCTGTAACTTATGTACTCGGTAGGTAGCGTCAGAAAGCCGTGTGTGTATAGACTATCCTGTCACAAATTGCAGCGAAAATCCTGCACGACGGGAATAGTTTGTGTTTACATGTTTACACTCGGAGAGCAGCATTTAAACAAAGGGCAGTCCACTGCAAACACTTACCAAATCTGTAGACAGACAATCAAACTGGAGCTGTGTCTTTTTATTAAAAGTAGACGAGCAGCAAATCCGGATTTCACCATTTCCAGATGAGAAAAGCTCTCGGGTAAAAATGTTCCTTACAAACGCGTTTCTGTCGAGTGTCGCTTGCACTGTAATCCACACGTGAGTCCAGCTGCTCTCTCAAAAAGGGAAAATGAAAACCAAACCTTCGTTGCAATACACTAATAACACCAAGTACTTTCACTTGTTTTGGCAACACAACGTGGCGTCTCTCTGCCGTCTGTACAGTGTAAACTGGTAAACAGTCTATCATGCATATTAATGAAGTTTCACGTCATACACAATAGAGCGCGCTAATTGGTTTGAAGCACGCCTTTCTCATGAATTAATACTGCACACTCAGATACGTAAGAACGTCCTAGAAAAGACAGACAGCCACTCTCCAGCTGGATTTACACCTAAGTATCTCATGGTCGTGACGCAGCTTCAAAAATTCGTTTCAAACCGGAAGAACGAATTTGCTCAAAATAACGCAAAAACAACCAATTTTCACTTTTTAGTGCAATATATGTGTCCTAATAGTGTTTATAGCAGCGTGGGACACATATATGACTGTCAACAGCTCAAAAAATGTGTTTTGGTGTTTCGTGACCCTTTAAAACATATGTGGACCACAGACTAAAGTCATCATCATGGAGAAAAGTGTTTGCTTTAGTTGGGCTCATAGCCCTGAACCTCTTAATATAAATTCTGCTGGTCTGAAGAACTTTGCTTGAAAACTTTATTCATTACAGCAAACAAGCCAAGTAAAAAAAAAAAAAAACAATAAGATTAAGTGAGGCACATCCTGTAATGCAATAATATAATTCACTGATTAGTGATGTGCAATACCACTGGTTTCCTATCTGATCCGATACCAAGTAAAATAAAGGCTAGTATTGGGCGATACCGATCCGATACCGATACTTTGCCCAAAAATTACTGTTTGGGAAATTAAAGTAACAAGTAGTGTACTTAAAAGTGTCACTTTATACTGAATACGAGACATATTACGAGTTATTCTTGATTATTGATGAGTAATTATCATACAAAAAAAGCGCTAACTTGCATATTTATTGACAGCATCTGAGCATGTATAGCTTAAAACACCTGCCTGAACATCTTAACATAAAACAATAAACATTCACACCTGTTAGTTTAGTAACATGTTAATCCGGTCCCCTTGAAGATTTTTAACCTTTTTCTTTTGTTTTATTATTGTCACAAAAACCCAAGCCCCCAAAATACAGGCACATTGCCACATTTTCACCCTCTGTACCTGGATAGTGCCTGCCTGCTGCACCTAAGGACTCTGAAAGCGATGTCTGTCTCGCCCCAGCAGCACCTGTGCCTCTCCTTTTCTCCTCTTCTGACCGCCTAGTCATGACGTTGTCATATTCTGTCTTGTGATTTACATGTAGATGTTTGATTAGGTTTGTGGTATTACCACAGTACCTCACATGTCACAAACTGCATCGTTCAAGTTTATGGAAGTGAAGTAGCTCCACACAAAACTTCGCTTGCGGTCACCCATATCCTCTGACAGCGTGACTGAACAACATGTGCTAGCGGACTGAGTGGCTAGCTAGCGTGCTCTGCAGTTGTACAGTGCCATATTACGCACATGACTTGGCAGGCGGAAGAACAAGTAGTTCCAACTAAGTTTACATTATTCAGATAAACGAGGGTAATTGTGGTTACTTTCCACTGTATTTCTATTTCCAATAAACTACATATTTGCTCCAAATTACTGAAATATCGATATTTTGATAAGATAATCGATTCTAGAACATACAAAGCTGGTATCGAAGATATCGATATTTTAGTATCGATCCGCTCATCACTATCACTGATGTTAACCAATGTTTAATTCATTATTAGAAGTAACGTAATAACATGCTTGCACATGCCACAGAATTATGAATTATTAGAATTATTTATAAGCAAAAAATTCTATGGTTCATCTTCTGCTCACAGAGACATCAATAATCAGCGTATGAATCTTAACATTGGTGACAATTAACACAATGAACAAAACTCACAAACATCACAAACAGCATACTAAAAGTGACAAAATCAACAACGTCAACATAAACAGCCGAATCAAAAGCAAATAATGAAAACTGTAGCATCAATAAGCTATAAAATGTATTCATACTGCAATGCATGCTGGGATTTTTGTACTTTGCCACACCCAGCAAGTGTAAGGTGTAGGCCAGATCTGGGCCAGAATAAAAGCAGATTGTGGCCCGGTCAGTTCTGGTTCATTTGGTTGAATTCTGGCTGATATGTGATATTGCTATGGCTTAATTATGGCCCAGACCGAACAGGAGCGGCCAGATTTGAGCCACATGAAGTTTGCCAGCTGGGAACTTTTCATTTTCCATTAGTCTTAGTACATGATATAACAACAGAAGAGCTTTAAATAGGGAGAAAAATTAAGCGAGATGCTAATGGTCTAATCCGATTCAATGATTTATGCTAAACTAAGCAAAAAGTGTTCCCTCCAGACCCAGAGATTCGGTTGAATGAATTCAAAAATGGTAAAACTATGTAGGATACTTTGCTATTTTTACTACAGGTAGCTTTTCTCTTCTACATTTTTTGAAACTGATTACATCTTTCATGGCCATACAAGTCCTAACTGCTATTGAGCCTCCTCATATAAACGCAGCTTCATTAGCAGATTATTAGTCGCCCAAAATGTCATTTATTCTCTGAAGGCAGAATGACCTCTGGAATGGTCTCTCGTAATCCAGAGCGGCCCCTGACCATCCCGAAGACTCGCCATTAACCCCCGCTGTAGTAATTTCACCCCAGAGATTCCCTGAAAAGCACACACACCTAGCAGACGGCGAGACGGAGTGTGTTGAGAAGTGCATTATCTTGTCCAGTGGTTTTCTTTCTATTAAACCTCATGGCGGAGTAGTTTGTGGTGTCAGATGAGGTGTGCAGATATCAGCCATCAAACACACACCATGATTAAAGCTGAGCTGAAGAGACAGATTATACACACACACACACACACACACACATACACTGAGCAAAGGAGATTAATTTAAAAGTGAAAACTAATTCAAGCTCGGATTCGACTTTTAATTGGATCTCGAGACAATCCAATGCACAATTTTGACGCGCTTGTCCTTAAATTCAAATAATACTCAAGCGTCACTGGTTTCAGACAAGTAATTTTGGTTAATCCTAGAGGACTGTGCTTTTAGGAGCATAATATATTAATTAAGCATTCAGTGATTTGTTATGAAGATTATTTACTTTTGAAGAAAACTTTGTTATTGTGTTTGTTTGGATGTCATGATGAGTGAATCATGTATTAGCAAAAAGATCACACTTTTAGGGTAATGATGACTTCATAAAATATGATGACAGTCATCAGATTCTTAATTAATATCTCAGTAGAAGCTTTGAATATAAATTTGATGTGGCAATATGACATCTTATATGAGAACGGAATGACTATATGGCCATTCTAGTTATAATTCGGGTAGTTTCAGTGTTAACAAAATCATATTTTTGGTGCATAAAAGCACACGCATTTGCTCTCTCGCAAGGTTGTATTTCTAAAATTGTTTTTTAGTTTAAATATCCTATTACTTGTTTTAGTTTGTTTTTCCAATTTATCATAAGGGTGTGGTAATTATTGTTATAATTTCATGTTTCTATTGAAAACTTTTTTGTTTTTTCAGAATGAATTTCATTTAGTATAATTTGTATCTTAATTTGAATAATTTTTAATAAACAATAAGAATGAATAACATTTGAGATGAAATCAATTGTTCAAAGACAAAACAAAACAGGCAAAACACAAACTGTTAGCCCATAAATAAAAGTCAAATATTTTAAAAAATAAAACAGTAGCTTTGGCTATTTAAAACTGTTTTGCTGTTAATGTAATGTAATGTGTATTTATATAGCGCATTTATTGCGTATGGCCATACACCCAAATCGGTTCACAATCATGAGGGGAGTCTCTCCACACCACCACCAGTGTGTAGCATCCACTTGGATGATGCGACGGCAGCCACAGGACAACGGCGCCAGTGCGCTCACCACACACCAGCTATTGGTGGCGTGAAGAGACAGTGATAGAGCCAACTCAGTAGATGGGGATTATTAAGAGGCCATGATGGGTAAGTGCCGATAGAGGGACTTTGGCCAGGACACCGGGGTTACACCCCTACTCTTTTACGAGAAGTGCCATGGGATTTTTAATGACCACAAAGAGTCAGGATCACGGTTTAATGTCTCATCCGAAAGACGGCGCCCACTGACAGTGTAGTGTCCCCTTCACTTTTACTGGGGCATTAGGACTCAGACAGACCACAGGTTGAGCGCCCCATGCTGGCCTCTCTAACACCACTTCCAACAGCAACCTAGCTTTCCCATGTGGTCTCCCATCCAGGTACTAACCAGGCTCAGCCCTGCTTAGCTTCAGTGAGTAACCGGTCTTGGGCTGCAGGGTGATATGGCTGTGGCCATATGATGACAAATTCATCCATCTTGACAGTGAAGTTTCATTTTGATTTGTTTAATTAAGTCATTTTACCACAAAGAGCCAGGACAGGCTTTATAAACTTAACATTTTCAGCACTGAAATTGCACGTCTGAGGGGCAATTTACTTTGTGAACTTTGTTGAGACATGAGAAAACATAATTATTTTGTATACTACATAAAGATGTAGTTTTGAGTTGCGATTACACAATGATGTCATCACGCAAATTAATATGTTAATAAGAACCTATTGTGCATCTGGATGTAATGTTTTAATGTATTATAATACACGGCGCCTCAGAGAGTAGAGACACGACGAGCTTAAGTTTGTCAGATACTACGTGATAACGTTACTGATGTGCAAATTAGTGCGTGACGTCATCTGGCAACATTTAGCTACTTTTCGGGCAGGCTTTAGCAACTTTTCATTGGAAATAGTTGGCAACACTGGGCGCTTAGTGTCATTCACACAGCTACTAAACACCAGTATGGTAACACGCATAAAATTAAAGTCATGAAATAAACATTGTTTATCAACGTTAGATGTAACATTAATCTCTAATGTACATAACTGATGGAGAAACAACTAAAAAGATCTATATTAAAGTCAACAAAAAGCATAAAAAGTGACGTGCCATGCAGGGAATTATGGGAAAGTCAATTTACGGTTATTCGCCGTATATATATATATATATATATATATATATATATATATATATATATATATATATATATATATATATATATATATATATATATATATATATATATATATATATATATATATATATATATATATATATTAAGGAAACATACTGTTAACTAGGTGTTTACTGTTACTTACTGTTTACTCCAGGTGTTTACTGTAACATTTTTACAGTATTTTTACAGTTGAAATTACGGCCATTTTTTATAGTGTGTGAATGAATGTGTATGGATGTTTCCCAGTACTGGGTTGCAGCTAGAAGAGCATCCGCTGTGTAAAACATATGCTGGATAAGTTGACGGTTCATTCCCCTGTGGCGACCCCTGATGAATAAATACATATTTTCAAACTCATTTGTTACTTTTTAAAAATCTTAGATTTAAAAAAAAGACATATTTGCATATTTATGAGACCATCCAATCAACATTAACTAAAACTTATTATTACCAATAGGATCTTCAGTCAAGCTTCAGTTCTGCAAGAAAACTAATCCAGAAAGACAATAACTCTCCATAAGCTTTTAAATCGTCTACAGAGTTGCCTTTGATCAAGGGAAGCAGGCATATGGACTGTTTCTTCAGTTTTATAGAGGTTGTGGGTTTCTCTAATCCTCCCTGCTGATTCTGACTCCAAGACAAGCACTAAAGCCTTTCCCTTCTTAGTGCACATCGATATAGCATGGCCTTAATCTTCATTAGCAGTTCATTAATGGTGGGCATGCAAATAAGCCAAATAGTCTGAACAAATCAGCGCACTTTTAAGTACATATAGCGTATAATGCAATCAAAGGTCTGATTTGGAGGAAGATCAACGTAATGATGGCCTCTAAGAGGACATTTCTTTGAGGTTTTTACTCTTTGATGTCTTAAGGCGCTAACAAAAATAATTCATTTAGCCAAATTACATCAGTACAGTGGATTGGCTTGCTAGTTTGGGGAGGGCTAACCGTGTTTGTCTTGTAAAATGCAGGTTTTTAATGATTGTTTTGCCTGGCGTGGATGAGTGTTTAGTCTCGTTTACTGTCTAATGACTCATTTGCTGGTTCATTTGCATGCTGGTGGACTAATGAAGCACTCTGGTCAGTGTTTGATGATTCTGTGAGGCAGTGGTGGTCTCCTGTAATATATTTAATCAGAAATTGAATATCATAGGCTCATTACATGCACTTATGCATATTAATTTAATGTTATTAAACCATATATTTTTTCTCTTAAAAATTTGAGTTAGTAGCAATGTCTAATGATTGATGTGATTTTGCTTTTAATTAAATCACAATAATTGATATACTTTTTTTTCTCTACACTGTAAAAAAATTATCTGTTAATTAAGAGTTTCTGTATTTTTCTGTTTATTTACTGTTGTGAATTGCATTATGGGATGTTGATCTCTGCTCTGTCAACTTTTGATGCTGAAAATTAAATTCTACAGTTTAACAAAGTGACTTTTAGTGACATTTTAGTGGTTTGAAATAATGTGATGTATAAGAAATAATATCTAGAAAAATAAGTCTGTAAAGTAACTGAAAATGTACTGGCAACTTCTTACAAGGTTTTTGTAGAGTAATATACAACTCCAACACAGACAATATAGCACTTAAAAACAAAACGTCACTTTTTGAAACTTTAAAAGTTGTTGGAAGGAATATCAAGGTCCCATAATGCAATTCGACGGCATAAATGAACAGGGAAAAATTATAAAATAACATGAATCACTAAATATGGAAAACTGCTAATTTACAGGTATTTTTTTTACAGTGTAGTGTTATTTTAGCATTATTTATATACTTTTAATAATATCTCGATTTATTATTTTATCACTTTAAATGATTTTTTTTTTTCTTCCCAGTCAACAGGGAACATTTTCAGAACCTATACATTCTAGCAATGTTTAAAGCAACAGTTTGAAAAAAATTAAATAAATAAATAATTCCAACAATTGTATAACTAAGAATCTTACACACACTACAGGTCAAAAGTATGGGGTCAGTTTTTTTTAAGTTTTTTTTTATTTTTTTTTTTTAAGTAAATTATTCTGTTTATCAAGGCGGCATTTTTTAAATGTAAAAAAAAAAAAAAAAAAAAAAAAAAAAGTGAAATTGTTAAATATTTATTACAATTTTAATAACTGCTTTCTTATTGTATGTAGTTTCAAATTAAATTATTACTCCAGTCATTAATACTTTGATTGCTATAACCATTAATAATAATAGTAATTAATAGAGTGATTTCTGAAAGATCATGTGACTCTGAAAATAGGAGTAATGAAGCTGAACATTCATCATTAAAATCACTGGAATAAATGATTAAATTAAATTATAAACTACTTTTGAACAGTTATTTTACAGTGCAATAAAATTTCACAATTTCACAGTTTATACTGTATTTTTGATGATTTTTCATTTTTTTTTATTTAAAACATATTTTTTTTTTACATTTAAAAATCATACTGACCCCAAACTTTTGACGGGGTAATGTATGTATATGTGTGTGTGTATATACATGAGTCAACATTTGAAGTGGATTAAAATGTTTTTCAAAATTGTCTAAGGCAAGTATGGATGTTGTTTAATGGTTTTAGGACAACTTTGGTCAAAGGTTTTGAACCACTTCAAATGTTTACTACTATATAAATATATATATATATAGAAATGTATAAAAATAAAAAATATTTTTTTAATCTAGATTAATTTCAAAATTAATCTAGATTAAAATGGCTCATTTGAATTCTGCCGAAGGCATTCAGAATATGTGTGCTACCCAAATAATAAGCCTTTGAGAACGGGTTTCTCAAGCCAGGTGACGCATTAGACCAGGGGCTCATCTCCTGTTTCCAAAATGCATCACAAACTGCTTGAGAAACAGTTCTACTATGATAATTGGTGATGAAAATAAATGATGTTCAATAAGATGTACTTGTGTTTACTAACTGTTTAATCAGTTAAACATGAATGTTGAACTGTAGGCCTACATAAGCTCCAAACAGTGATTTCATACTTGCTTTTGATGTACGTACATACAGAAAATGCTGCTTCGCAAAGGCAAGTTCCCAGAGCCATGACGGTGTCAAACATTGAGTATGTTTACATGGGCAACAATACTTTAATACGATTTTAATATGATTAAAACAATATTCTGATTAAGAGTCTACCATGTTAACAGTGATTTTTGATTACTTAATGTGACTAAAGTCATAACTGAACTAAACAGAAATGGAATTGAGACGTGGATCATGCAGATATTAGTGGCATTACTGACAAACTATTTCCGTCATGTAGGACTTTTCGCCATGTTTTCCGACAAGATCCACACAGGCGGCTGTCAGTAAAGGCACAGACGCACACACACAAACAAACACACACACATCGCGAAATGCAGAAGTTTTTCTTCTTCTCATTTGGCGTGCGTTATTAAATTCCATAACACTCTCACCTGTCCTTACTCATTGATTTGCGTCTAATACCCTAGTTTGTCACGAAGGCATGAATTAATTGTTCGTGAGTTAAAGTGAAACTGCTTAGAGTCAGGCATCCTGCTGACATATATATATATATATAATTTTATTTATTTATTATTTTTTTTTATTTAGAACCAGGTGTTTTTAACTTTTTCATAAGAAACAGGTCATGTTTTCTTAACAATAAGAATGCAGTTTAGCTCATCTTTGTAGTTTCTGATATGTCAGAGTACATTTAAAAGCAATGTTCTCATAATATTAAAGAAAATCTCAAATTTAATGTGCCTTTTATATTTGTAAAACCAAAGCAAAAAAGTATATGTTTAAAACATTTGGCATGCCTAATTACTTGTTTCAGAACATTGATAAAACATAAAAAACATTTCCAAAATGTTGTTCAACTGCACCTCTATATCCCTGCATTTATACAAAAAAAGTATTAATTAATTAAAAATAACATTTAGAACAAACATTATCATAACTGCTGCAGATGGATAACATACATGTTTGCATATTTCTTTTTAAAAATGAAAAATAAAAAATAAATAAATGTTACTACAGTACTTATTTCAGAATGTTCAGATGTCCAGAGAATATTAAAATAAAATGTTATCTAATGAACATTTAAAGACATTTAGAAATGGTTTTCATAATATAATTAAAATGTTAGCATTTTGTCTTAATTTTGTGTTTAGTAAATTTTCCATTCAATTTGTCTCTTCATGGAATTTCAGTAATTCTCATATTCATTCATCATATTCACATTATTATTTTTTTATTTTTTTATTTTTTTTGTTGTTGCATTTGTATCTGCAATTTTAGCTGCCATCATAAAAGTAAAAAAAAACAGCCGCACAAGAAACACACACAGAGAATACAATGTCATTGTGTTCTCAGGATAGGTCATGCACTTAGGGATAACTTATTGCGTGTCTCTGAATTCCCTCTCTAAAACACACTCACATACACATACTTTATACACAGACACACACAAACAAACACACACAAACACACGCACGCACACACACACACACACACACAGAGACACACACACACACACACACACACACACACACACACACACAACAAAGAAAATCAGAGCAGCACACAGAGACAGCTTGACTGTCATCTTTCCAGTTCAGCACACAAAGGCCATATGCCACTTGGACTCTTAAATGTCAAAAAGGGCACCATGCATTTCATTTAATCCACACAGCTGTGAAATCACACATGCATATTTAAATCAACATGAAAAGTGCACTGGAAAAATGGTGTGGAAACTGTTTTCACCCGGAATGTGCTAGTACGTTTTACAATGGCAAGACACTGATTTAAACGTGGCACATGAAGAAGAAAACTGATTTTCTTAATAAATCTTTTCAAATAACTTTACACTCACCGGCCACTTTATTAGGTACACCTGTCCAACTGCTTGTTAATGCAAATTTCTAATCAGCCAATCACATGGCAGCAACTTAACGCATTGAGTCATGAAGACATGGTCAAGACGGTATGCTACAGTTCAAATCGAGCATCAGAATGGGAAAGAAAGATGATTTTGAACGTGGCATGGTTGTTGGTGCCAGACGGGCTGGTCTGAGTGTTTCAGAAACTGTTGAACTACTGGAATTTTCAGGCACAACCACTTCTAGGGTTTACAGAGAATGGTCTGAAAAAGAGAAAATATCCAGTGAGCGGCAGTTCTGTAGGCACAAATGCCTTGTTGATGCCAGAGGTCAGAGGAGAATGGCCAAACTGGTTCGAGCTGATAGAAAGGAAACAGTAACTCAAATAAGCACTCGTTACAACCGAGGTATGCAGAAGAGCATCTATGAACACACAACACGTCCAACCTTAAAGCCGATGGGCTACAGCAGCAGAAGACCACGCCGAGTGCCACTCCTGTCAGCTAAGAACAGGAAACTGAGGCTTCAATTCACACAGGCTCACCAAAATTGGACACAGAAGATTGGAAAAATGTTGCCTGGTCTGATGAGTCTCGATTTACTAAGTGTGGTTTATTTATAAACTAATTTCGAGAGGATCACGTGTTTATGAGCAACACGGCTGGCACCTTATTAGCTCCGTAATCTGCCCTATTAGATGATTACGGACACACTATAAATAACCAGAGATTTCACTCCAGTTATCTTCGTCTTGAAGTTCCCCCCACTTCCACCTGTACTTCCACCCTTTCCTATAGGGCGACACGGCGGCCCAGTGACTAGCACTGTTGCCTCACAGTAAGAACGCCGCCGGTTCAACCTCCCATTGAGCCGGTTAGCATTTCTGTGCGGAGTTTTCATGTTCTCCCCGTGTTCGCGTGGGTTTCCCTCGGGTTCCCCGGTTTCCTCCCACATTCCAAAAACATACACCATAGCCAATCGACTAAACCAAATTATTACCTAAGACAACCTTAGTTTACACTTTTTCACACGGCGATAAGCGGGGGAGTTCTCGAGACCTTCCTGAGCTCGAACTCCCCTCTCACCCTTCTAACAGGAGGGAGCCCCGTGCTCAAGGATATACAACCTCAGGGCTCTCTCCCGGGACAGCATGCCAATTACGCTTTATTGATCATCAGCTAAGTGTGAACTCTTGAATGCTAATAATACTCATTTCTACTTTACATTTAATCAAATGTTGCTTGACATTACTTTGTGATATTTACTAGCAGTTTCTGAGTAAAAAATAATTTCCAAACCATCAATGTGCCTTTAAAAGTAGATCATTCCTGTTTCTTTTTTTACTATGAATTAAGAGTATTAGCATCATATTCATGTTCCATCAGTAGATATTCCTGCACTTTCATCCCGGCCAGCAAACAAAAAGGCACTCAAGGACTATTCTCCTATTTCTTTTTGTAAAGAAATCTGCCTTATCTTGCGCTCTTGTTTTTTTTCTACATCTGTAATTACCTTCTCGTCTGGCCCTCAGGGGTTCAGAGGTTCACTGTCTCAAAGGTGGAAAAATAACTAGTACGATTTCATCCACACGGTGATAAGCTGGGATTTGAACATTTCTGATGTCTCACCTCTAATTTTAACTTGATGGTGCTTACATGGTGTGTTATTTTCTAGTATACAGTGGCACCCTTTATAAATATGAGCAAAAAATACTGTTAAATCGTATTTTAAGCTGAAGGAAGAATGAAGAATTTTACCTTCACATCCTCTTTTGCTTCAACAGTATTTTCCAAGGGTGCCAATAATTTTGCACACGATTGTAAATGTTCACACGTATGTTTTGAAACTAACGACTCAATTCATTTTTGTTTCCTCCGGTAGACAGCACAACAGATTGATTCGACTTGTATTGTTGAGTTACAACTGTAGCATGATTTTAAAGCTGTAGAAGAAGACCTTGCGTGACAGTGTGTGACAATCTCCTCTAGCTGCAACATGGCAGGGCGATCATAACCTCACACACTGAAGATGAGTTCATCGCCAAAGCTCTGACAACCCACTGTCACAGCGGCTCTGGCTACGGCTGATATATGGCATGAAAAGAAGGCAAGGGAGAAGATGCAGTCACAGCCAGCAATATGTCACCACTCGCTTCTCTCTAACCACAGCAAACATTGCCTCTCTCTCTCTCTCTTTCTGCTGGGAATGAATTTGCAAGGATTTTGACCTTGAGATTCTTTGTTGTTTTGAATAATGATGTGCATTTGACACGGTTGTTATATAATCTGTAGGAATGCACACCATCAAAGTTGGGCATTGTGCCGATATTAAGACTCTAATTGATCCTGGTAAGCCAGTAATTATTTTCATGTTGTGGTTGATGCTTTAATTCTAGTATTAATACTTAATATACACAACTAAATCAGATCATTGTATATAGATTCATGACAAAGATGTTATTATTCATGTATAATGTTATTAGATATCAAATACTCAATCAATCAATCAACCTTTATTTATATAGCAGCTGATACAACAAAGTAGGGGTGTCAAAGTTAATTGTTTTTTCGGTGCAGACGCGGACAATTCGGTATCGGTTCAGTAATAATCATAACCGGTTATTATGTACTGACGTCATTTATCTTATATGCGCTATGTTGCGGTAGCTTACTATGGCGAGGGAGGCGAGCGCGGGTATTTAAACGCTCCAACTACTTAAAATGCAGAAACTCTGCACAATTTCACTGCCTGTGTCTTTTACTGACACAGCAGAATCCCCTATTTCACTGCGATTATGAGAATGAAAGTAAACTCAATTTCTCTGGTAAAGTCTAGATCGGATATGCGGCCGGCCGGAAGTGCGATATGCACATTAATATAGCGACATTTATTTATGACACTGTATAGCAATTAATATTTTTACAGCACTGTGACGGTTGGGTTTAGGGTTGGGGTTGGGGTAGGGATTAAACAATACAATTTATTGGGTAATTTAATAGATAAGATAAATAATACTCGGTACAACTACGGTTTTACGCTTCTGTGACGGTTGGGTTTAGGGTTGGGGTGGGGGTAGACGTTAATAAAATACAGTAAATCAGAAATTTCATAAATAACATAAATAATTCTCGTTAACTTCCGGCCGCAAACGTATGCGATCTAGCAATAACCATATTAATGTGCATATCGCACTTCCGACCGGCCGCATATCCAATCTAGACTTTACCAAGTATCCGATCTAGCATTAACCCATTTTTCTCTCTCTCTCGCTGTGGCCCATTTGACCTGCTGGGCGTGACGTTTCCCTCTCCTCTCGGCTGTTAAAGCGATACTTCTGGATACAGACACGGGCGCGTGTCTGCAGTCTTCGCCACTGTGTCTATTATGGATCAGTTTTGAACGCCGCTGCAGTTTATCAGTGTCACTCATCTGTGAAGAGCGTCAGCGCCAATCGCAGCCCTTTGTGTTGAGCGCGTGACCAAGACAAGGCTCAGAGAGCAAGCGGGATATTTATATTTGTTTATTTGCTATAATTGCTTGTGTTTTTTAAAGGTACAGTTTATATATCTGACTGTATTAAATGACAAATTTGTATTACAAATAGTATATAAATATATTTATACATTTTAATACAAGAATTGTTGTGCTGTGAAGAAAATATAAAACTGTGTATGGAAAGCATCGTCAATGCACCGTGATGCACCGAGATATCGAATTGAACCGAATCGATGACATGATAATCGTAACCAAACCGAACCGTGAGACCAGTGTAGGTTCACACCTCTACAACAAAGGCTGACTAAAGTGCTTTACATCACACTGTAAAAAAAATCCAGGTTTTCTTAAAAATTTTAAGCTGAATTAAATTAACCTTATGAGTCTATTGAACTTGTTTTATGTTAAACTGACTTAAAACAGCTTGCATGACTCATAAAATTAGGTTAGAACATGATAAACTTAGTTTAATAAGTTACACTGAACTAAAACATATGCTGTTAAGAATAATTGATATAATTAACATATATTGTTTTACATTGCAGTAAAAACAAATTATACAACACAACTAGAAAGCAAACAATACAAAAATACAATATATGTCAATAAAATACAGCAAAACATTGAAGAGCCCCTATTATTCATTAAAAAAAAAGTCATATATTGGTTTTGTGGGTCTCCAACAACAGGCTGATATGCATGCAAGGTCAAAAAACACTTTCATTGTCTTATAATATGCATTTATTTTGTCCTAATTATCCTAACGACTCCCGTATGATTCGTTCAGCGATTCATTTGTTCCCAAACTCCTTCTTAGCGCAATGCTAATCTGCGCTGATTGGTCCGATAATCCAGTCTATTGCGATTGGTCGACTGCGTTAAGCGTGAGACAGAGAGAAATGCCCACGACGGCTTATCAACAGTTTTCTGAAGTAGTCAGAGTGCAGAGTCTATGGCCCAATCCCAATTATACCCTTTAGCCCTTCCCCTTACCCCTACCCCTCATTTTGCGCGTTACCGCAAAGGGGTAGGGGTGTCCCAATTCTCTTTAGCTTGAAGGTGACAGACAAGGGGTAGATACCCCTTCGAATGAAGATTTTTCAGGACCACACTCGAAACCAAGGGGTAAGAAAATTTCCCAGAATACACCAGCCACAGCTGCACCCGGAAGGAGATTCACAAATTAGTATTTTTTGCCATTATTACGAATTTTTACTACAAACAAACACATGTTTTAATATATTCATGACCGCGTTCGTGTTTTTTACCGTCATGCTTTAAAAAAAAAACGCTAAAATAAAAACCGCTAAATTTCACGATCTATAATCCCTAATAATAACTCCTGTATAGCAGTCCCACAACATTCTGATGCTCGAATACCCTGTCAGAAAAGTCTAATGGCTGGGAATGAGCTTTTTACAGTGTCTTCTCTAACATTAATGTTGTTTTGGTGTGTTTACATAGATGAATATGTGTAAATGCAGAGTATATTTACGATTTTATTGCCACATTAGATCATTATGATAACATGATATGTGCCTTCAGTGATTTCCTGAAGATAAATACCAAAAAATAACACAACTGGAATAACTACAGCAATCGCGATCGTCTGATCTCATATGAAGCATGAGATCGCGATGACATCTGATGACGTGTGCAGGTGCTGTAGTGCTGTCCCAATTCTTAGGGGTAAATTTTAAAGCCCAGTCCCTTAAGACTCGTTTTTAAGGGCCATGGGGAAGGGGTAGGGGTACAAAAATAGAATTGGGATTGGGCCTATGTGTGAACCCAATGCAGGAGAGCATTAAAGCAATGCAGTTTAACACCAGCATATTGCTCTATTCTTAACCATGACACACATTCAGTATTAATCCACAGAGTGGTAAAAGCTGAACTACTGTATTTTGAAACCTGACCACCACATGTCTGTAGGAAAAGCTGATGATGGCCATAGCAATGACAAACGGCAGTAGATCGCGAGCTCAAAAACACATTTAAATCCGTTAACAAATCGGCATGTGTCGCGTTTTCAAAGTGGTTTTAGGTGTGATATGAGAATATAGTTAACCATATACTGTACAAGCCGCGTGGAGTGGTTACAAGTAACAAACACACTTAAATACATAATTTTCAAGCTAGAGAAAACAAGGAGGCAGCCATTTTAATTACACTTAAGTGAAATGTCCACCCTGGTTTCATCTTCATCATCCTGATGATGTAGATGTTGGACTGAAGCAGCTAATACTCGACGAAGGGCAGAAGGTTGCTGAATAACTACTGAGAGATTTCAGCTTCTGTCTGGTCTTTCACTGCCTTTCTACACCTTCCTTTTTTCATGTGTTCAATACTTTTTTCCTGCGTTATTTCACTTTATTACACATTACTTAATTTGTAAATTAATTAGTTTTGTTTTCTTTGCATATATTTATTTCTTTGGTTGTTACCAAGCTATGGTGAACATTTCATATCAACAGCACCTTTATAAATATGATTTCTGAGAACAATGGTGGTGTTCAATATTTAATTCCCCCACTGTATGTCAATTAAATCTTGCTGTCTGTCAACAATTGTTTAATTCAATCTTTCTTGGATTATTTTTAGCAGAAACATCTGAGAAGCTAACGAGCAACACAAGCCACGTTTTCCTCCAGGGGTGAGTGACGCAGTTTACTATGTTACTTAACTAGAGTTAATCTAGTCAAGCATGTACATATGATCTCAGAGGTTAATTCTATCTGAAGACCCCAGTCATTTCCTCTGATCTGGTCGGAGTGATGCGTTTCCTGTTTAAATCATCTGTGCTTTAGGGCACATGCTGGGAGAGAGAGAGAGAGAGAGAGAGAGAGAGAGAGAGAGAGAGAGAGAGAGAGAGAGAATAAAAAGCAACTTTCCTTTATAGTCGGTCAGATGCTGCATATCTAAACTGACCAAGTGAAACCCAAACATATTAATACATGTCGGCGCTTATGCAAGCAGGGCACTGTATATGTGAGATTATGGTATCAGTGGTGTTTCTGAGAGCATGCCGGTCATTAATGTGTGGATTAGAGCCTGTATTGATGTAGACTATTCACATTCAGTCTTACATATGGATGGCAGATGTTATTCTTATTTGCGTATTGGTGAAGACTAAAGGAGGAATCCCTTTCGAACGTTGAGGACTTCTGAAGATAAACCCCTTAGATAATCAGATGGGGAAAACAAGATGTTTAAGCTGCTCATGGTAGCCATATAGTTGAAAAACAAGTGGCTGTTCGGAGATTAGTGCAGCATATATGGAAGCGCATATATAAATAGAATTGTTTTGTAACATTTTAAATGGCTAAACTTGGAAAAAAAAAAATATTGCATTTCTGCTTCTTAAAAATACTGTCTTTCGATTAAAAATAAATTGTTGAATGTTTAGCTTTGTCATAGTAAATGCTAAATATTTATTTTAAATGTTATTAAAATTTAATTGTATTATAGATTTTGCTGGGTTTTTGAGTAGGTGAATTCAGCTGGCGTGATCATATAGTAAGATGCAATAAAAAAATCAAGCAAATTGAAATCTCTTAATCATTCTAAGATTTTTAAATATTAAGGATTTTATATTTAAATATATTCATTCATTCATTTTCCTTCAGCTCAGTCCCTTCATTTATTAGGGGTCACCATTGCGGAATGAAACACCAACTTATCCAGCATATGTTTTGCGCAGTGGATACCCTTCCAGCTGCAACCCAGTACTGGGAAACACCCATACACACTCAATCACACACATACACTACGGCCAATTTAATATATTCAATTCACCAATACCACATGTCTTTGGACTGTGGGGAAAACTGCAGCACCTGGAATAAACCCACGCCAACACGGCGAGAACATCCAAACTCCACAAAGAAAGGCCAACTGAACCAGCCGGGACTCGAATCAGCAACCTTCTTGCTGTGAGGCGACAGTGCTAACCACTGAGCCACTGTGTTGCCCTATTTAAATATATCATATAAATAATCATGAAACATATTTTATTTAAAATCTGCAAAAATGAGTTAAATTTTCTACATAAAATTAAGTTAGGAGCAGAGATCAACACACCATAATATAAACTGAAAGCGTGAATGAACTGAAATCCACAATAAACAGTTTTCAATAAACAATTTCTGTTAAAATATGCATTTACAGTACTTGTTATCTAGCTGATTTTGTTTAACATTGTATTTAACTCAAGGTTATTTTATTTTTTAAATTAGAAATAAAACCGAAATATATAACAATGAAATATAACTGTAAATTGCATATCAAGCACAGTATATCAACTAGGACATCCAGTAAACATTCATTAATTCATTCATTCATTCATTCTTTTTCTTTTGGCTTAGTCCCTTATTTATCAGTGGTTGCCACAATGAACCGCCAATTATTCCGGCATATGGTTTACACAGCGGATTCCCTTCCAGTCACATCCCAGTACTGAGGAACACCCATAACTCTCACATTCACACAGACTCATACACTATGGCCAATTTAGTTTATTCAATTTACCTCTAGTGCATGTCTTTGGACTGTGGGGTAAAGCGGAGCAGTGTTTTCGTTACTGCAGACTAGTTCAGTAAAAAGAAAGAAAGAAGAAATGCCCGCATGTGCTTAGCATTTTTCCTTATCACAAACACAACAGTAATCTGGTAGTGTTTGCGTTGCTTTGGCTTTCTCTGGGATAATTATTGTGATCTCTTGATTGCAACAGAGAAATACAAAGAAATGTCTCTAAACTGATGGCATTTCATGCTCTTCAGCTTTATAATCTTAAAATTGTGAGCAAAATCACCTATTTTGTCATCACTTTAGACATTACGCTAGAAAATCATTCAAATACTAGCTCTAAAGTGATGTTGGTGAATGAGCAACGGTTTCTGCTGTTCTGACGTCAGCTGCAGATGTGAATGAATGGCGGAAGAAAGTAGTTCCTCATACAAAAGGGATTTTAAGACTTTCTATGTTTAATTATCTTTTTTATATACACGATTATGCCTTCAAACTGTTGTATTAACGCAATATCACACTAGTAGCAGTGCGATATGGCTGTATATTGTCACTGGTGGGGCACCAAGGCACTCGGCCTGTGGCCTTGTGGCAATGCACGCCTTCCACCAGTGTCGGTATACAGCTACACAGATATACAGACAGTGTTGGGCAGCAGCATCTCTACAAGTAGTGGCGCTACTAGCTTAACTACATTTCTCAGTAGCGTGGCAGTATTGTCGCTACTTTCTAAATCAAATAGCTTTGCAGTAGCGAAGCTAAATTTTTCAGTCAAGTAGCGCAGTAATGCCACACAAGCAACATTTACCGATCGCGAATCAATAAGTGACAGCACTGATAATCATGAAGCTGTGAGAGCGGTGTCTAGCCAATGAAAGTTAATGAATTTGATGGTGAGAATGATGACTTCTACCAACAAAACTGATAACAAAATTTTGGTGCATTACTGCCACCTCTCGCTCAGAGGTGCGTTTCCCAAAACCATCGTTAGCCAACTAAGGTCGCAAGTTCCGTTGTTACAAAGATAGTTTGTTGATTTGCCGTTTCCCAAATCCATCGCTCCTTTGAACATTCACAAACTGCGTCGCAAGCTTGAGCACTTGAAACGACACCTCTGGAGCTGAAGTTAGAAACGTAGTTCCTGGATGTGTTCTATTCCCACTTATCCCCCCTATGCCCTATTCATTTAGAACATTCTAACATTCAAAGTTGGAATGATTAAAAATAAAAAAGCATTAAAGTCATCTCTCTTAGGCGTAATTTGCTTTCAAAGTAATTTTACAGTTCAGTTTTAGCGATCTTCATGTTTACAATTGCGCTCCCTTCGAAGTGCACTTTGAAAACTTTGATGTCATTTTGAACACAGCCTTATGACAAAAGCTATAGGTGACCTATTTTTTAAAAGCGAAGTTTGTTACATATTCAAAGTTTGTGAAACAAAAAACAGCATACATTAATGCTTTTCATTTATAGTAGGTTATTTCTTAAGTATCTGTACTGTATATGGCATAAGCCTGGTGGTTAGAGCATATCTGCAGTGGTTTGCACGTGCTCAAATTGTAAAAGCAGACTTTTCAAAAAATAAATAAACAATATCCTACTTAATAATAATAATCATCATCATCATCATTAATATTATTATTAAAATAGGATTTTTTTTCATTTTCTAATAAATAATAAATATTAGATTTTATTTCTTAATAAATAACCTCATTATTTATTTGATTATATGATTTATATATGATATTAGAATAGTGTTAGCTTTTGTAAGTGACTTTATGTTTTAGAATAGAATATGTAATATTCTCAATAATATTTGTAAAGGAAACACAGGCTCTATATGTACCATTTACATATATTTAAATTAATATGGAAAACGAGTGCATGTTTTTATCAAAACTAATATTGGATTTTATTTTAAATGTGTTTTTGTGTAAAACAATACAATTTGCACAATGAAATGATGGGGTTCTTTTCTAAAGAAGTAGTTACTCCACCCCGTTTAGAGCATCGTTATGGGCATTTTACGTTATAACTAACGTGGTTCAAATGATGGATCTGCGACAGAGAAACTACGGGTTTTGGGAAACACTCGTCACTACATCGTTCTTTTCCCAAACGATGCATCGTACTATGATAGTTCAGCCTCGAGTTACGTCGTTGTTTGGGAAACACACCCCTGGTCGGTGACGTCGCAAACCAATTAGGCTAACATGAGAAATTTGCTTGATGGAAAGATGACTGAGGGAGAGGAGTTATTTCTGAAGCAGGATTCCTCGTGACCTCGAGAAGTACATGTTAAGGTGGAGTAACCTTAATTCCGATGCTATGGTAAAAAATACTTTAGTAATTCATAGTAAGTACTATATATATATATATATATATATATATATATATATATATATATATATATATATATAAAATTACTGTAGTGGTAAACTGGTAATTACTGGTACTGTAATTATTATTAGTTCATGACAGTTACTAATGATACTACATTATGTAGTGTAATTCATTATTGTAATACATTATTATAGTAATACATAATGAGTTGTAAATTGTAAAAAATATATATATATACATTTGAAGTCAGAATTATTAGCCCCCCTGAATTATTAGCACCCCTGTTTATTTTTTCCCCAATTTCTGCTTAACGGAGAGAAGATTTTTTCCAACACATTTCTAAACATAACAGTTTTAATACTTCATTTCTAATAACTGATTTATTTTATCTTTGCCATGATGACAGTAAATAATATTTGACTAGATTTTTTTCAAGACACTTATATACAGCTTAAATTGACATTTAAAGGCCTAAATAGGTTAACACACAAACACACACACACACACACAATATATATTTAATGCTCATTCCTAAATATTTCCCTTTACTATAAATCACTATAGTATTTTAAATGTGTAACATACCTGGTTTTATTGTATTTTTTGTTTTTGCTGTTATAGACTATCATTTTTTCTGTTTGGTACAGAATATTATTTGTCGTAAATAATTTAATTTATTGAAAAATAACTGAACAATTCTGCCTCTTATGTTTCATTGGCAGTTTTATTTATCACTAAGATGTAATTGACTTTGATTTAAGTTGCTTCAATTTAAAAATGAAAATCGCAAAAATAGCTTAGATGTAGCTACGTTATATTTGCCAAGTAGCTTTAAGCTTAACTTGCTACATTTCCCAGAGGGTAGCTTTTAGTGTAGTTAAGCTGCATTTTAAATATAATTTCTAATAGCAAATATTTTACTAGATTTTTTCAAGATAATAGTTTTTAGTTTAAAGTGCAATTTATAGGCTTGCTATTTAATGGTTTGTTCTGTAGACAATTGAAAAAAAAAATATTGCTGAAGAGGCCTGATAATATTTACCTTAAAATGTTTTTTAAAAAGCCTAAACAAAGCAAATAAGGCTTTCTCCAAAAAAAAAAAAAAAAAAAATATAGGAAATACTGTGAAAAATCCCTTGCTCTGTTAAACATCATTTGAGAAATATTTGAAAAAGAAAATCACAGGTGGGCTAATCATTTTGACTTTAACTGTATCAATAATTATTCTTCTATAAAGAATCTTGATAATATGCTATGAAACAAATATAATCTCAGTCACCTCACCCTGAAGATCTATGATCTCCCTTCGGGGTCAGTTAGATGTTCCGACTGCTGAAGGAAATATTGAGTCCTCAAAAACTCCAGGACTCCAGCACTTGAGTCTTTGAGGAGATGTTGGATTCTTCAGAGCCGCTGTCACATAGAGCCCGGGTCCTCGCTGTCTCCTTCGCTTTGAAATGGAATATATTTATGCTCCGGGGCAAACTGGAGCTCCAACTGTTTTATGGAAATGCTGGTTTGTTTTCAGCTCTTTTGGTGGAGAGTAAACAGTGGGCTTGATGCTACATGAGCTCTGAAGGTTTACACACCCAAGGGCCTGCTTTATAAAACACATACTCAGACATATCACTTTCCAAATAGATGAAGAGAGTTTGATAAAAGTTGTCCAGAATGCTGGATTTGATGGTGGAAAACCTGAGAGCTTTCTTTAACTTCATCTTTAATCAGAACCGTTGACGTTGTTTACTAAGGCTTTTCTCTGGAAATATTGATATACGTCACAGTGAATTTGTTGGCAGTGCTGTGTTTTGGTGTTTTATATTAAATCAGATTTTAGCATTTTGTAGTAGAAGAAATTTTGAAACAATTCAAAATGAAATTTTTTAACATTTTAACATGGACTAACAATGAATAACTGTATTTTCATTAACTAATTCATTAACTAACTAACTAACTAACTAACTAACATGAACAAATACTGTAATAAATGTATTGTTCATTGTTAGTTCATGTTAGTAAATGCATTAACTAACATCAACTAACACAATCTTAAGCAGGTCGCACACCAGAAGCGGCGCTCGGCGACGCGACGCACAGCGCCACCCATTTCAGAATTCTAAAAATAGATTTCAATCAGAGTACACACACCGGCGCCCAGCCACGACTTAGGACACTGTTCATATTTCTGCCGCGCCACAGACCGCCATCTGATTAGTTTAGTTTGAAATAGCCTGCAAATGTGCGCGTCTGGTGTGCGATACTTTCAACTGTCATGTGCGCGCCGTGTCGCTGCGCTGAGCGGCGCATCCGGTGTGTGACGGCCTTAAGTGTTAAGTGTTACCAATCATTTAAATAAATGGTTGCATGGTTGCGCGTGGGTGCGTGTGTGTAATTTAGTTATTTATGAAAATATAAACATGACATCAGTTAATGTTTACATTGATATCTATCTACATCCAGATACTTGTATGACAGTAATAAATAACGTGTGTGTGTGTGTGATTTTGTTGTTGTTTGTGCATTTCAAAATAGGCTATATAATTTTATTGTGTTAAATGTTATTAATACAATTCAAGAATAACATTAATGTTTATATAAAATATATAATAAGATGTAATTGTTTTTTTATTCATGAAAATATAAAAGTGACATCGATTAATGTTTACATAAATATTTATTTTTTAGAAGATGTCATCCAGATATTTATATGATATTAATACTAAATAACTAAATGATGTGTGTTTGTGTGTGTGTGCGTGCGTGCGTGCATGCGTGCGTGTTTATATATCAATTTGTTGTTGTTTACATGCATTGATGATATGCATTCAAAGTAGGTTATTATTATTATTATTATCTTCTTTTTCTTTTCGGTTTAGTCCCTTTATTAATCTGGAGTCGCCACAGCGGAATGAACCGCCAACTTATCTAGCATGTGTTTTACGCAGCGCATGCCCTTCCAGCCGCAACCCATCTCTGGGAAACATCCACACACACTCATTCACACTCGTACACTACGGACAAGTTAGCCTACCCAATTCACCTGTACCGCATGTCTTTGGACTGTGGGGGAAACTGGAGCTCCCAGAGAAAACCCACGCGAACGCAGGGAAAACATGCAAACTCCACACAGAAATGACAACTGACCCAGCCGAGGGTCGAACCTGCGACCCAGTGACCTTCTTGCTGTGAGGCGACAGCACTACCTACTGCGCCACTGCGTCACCTTATTATTATTATTATTATTATTATTATTATTAGTAGTAGTAGTAGTAGTAGTAGTAGTAGTAGTATTGATATTATAGATATTATTATTATTATTATTATTATTATTATTATTATTATTATTATTATTGTTGTTGTTGTTGTTGTTGATGTTTTGTTGTTATTATTATTATTATTATGTTGTATTGTTATTACAATTTAAGATTGTTAACATTAATGATTATATAAAATATATAATTAATTGTAATTTTTTAAATGAAAATATAAAAGTGACATCAGATGTTTACATTATTAATTACATTTTTGAAGATGTCATCCAGATATTTATATGATATTAATACTAAATTGTGTGTTTTCATGTGTGTGTGTGTGTGTGTTTATGTAAGAAATGTTGTTGTTTATATGCATTGAGGATGTGCATTAAACAAAAAATAAATAAATAAATAAATAAATAAATAAATAAATCAATAAATCAATAAATAAAAAAAAATAAAATAATAATAATAATAATAATGATAATAATAATAATTACTATTATTATTATTATTATTATTATTATTATTATTATTATTATTATTATGGCTATTGCTATTATTGCTATTATTATTATTATTATTATTATTATTATTATTATTATTATTGTTATTATTTTGTAATATTATTACAATTCAAGATTGTTATTATTATTGTTAATATATACATAATTGCTTTTTGATTTCTGAAAATATAAAAGTGACATTATTTAATGTTTACACTGAAATTTAATTTTCTACAAGGTGTCATCCAGATATACTGTATATGTAATGCTATGCTAAATAACTAGTGTGTGTGCGTGCTTGTGCGTGTATTTATATTTAATTGTGGTTTGTATGCATTGTTGACATGCATTTTAAAATATGTTATTAATAATAATAATTATTATTATTATTATTATTATTATTATTATTATCTTGTTGTTATTGTTGCAATCCAGGATAATTTTATTATTAATGGTAATATAAAATATATAATTAAGTGTAATGTGTTTTTATTCTTTATGTTAATCTGAGTTGTGTTAATTTGAATTAATTTCATGTATAATAATCATCATCATCGTCATCATCATCTAGAAATAAAACAAACATATAATAACATATAAATGTAAAATCAAATTAAATATATGCATAATATACATATAACAATATGACTAATTAACTGTTATTAGTTATGTGTCTATACGTTCTATAGCCCACACACATATATTTAATACATATGCTTCATGTTTAAATAAATAAAATGTCATTAACACAACTGCAATTACTTCGACAGCTCTGTTTTTTCTCTGTGTGTCTGTGTCCCTTTGACCAGGTTATAGAATCCAATTATGTAATGACCCCATAAACCCTTTGATTCCACCAACAGGGCTGTCTGCTGTCCTGGCGTGTGAGCTGTCTATCAGTAAATGGAGGGTTTGAGCTGTACCTGGTGTGTGCTGATGGAGCGACTGACCCGTGTTTACCTGCCCCCTCGCCTCTCGACCCCCCCACACCCCCCATGATGCCCGTCGTCTTCTTCATTCTCCAGGGAAATCTCCAGAAAGCAGGTGCCTTTATCAGCATGCTTTTCTGCCTGCCCTGCCAAAAGCGCACTCTCAATGACAGTGAGCGCAGAGAGCCGTAATCTCCCCCGACTGCAGCTAAATTAAAGCGTGGCGCAGGAAAACATCCAGATGTAATGGCCAAAGATTTCCTGCCTGCCATGATATGCGCTTTACTGTATGGACATCTGGAATAATATGGGCAGATGCACTGCCACAAATTAGCAACAGATTGCAAGGCGATCATTCGATTTGTGTGCGTTTCAGATGGCCAAGAAGTTTTTTTGATCCACAAAATACTTTTAAAAATCCTATTGAACATAAAACAATTAGGTTTCCTCAACAAATCTCTAGAATTGTGTTGTTTCAGCTCATTTTTAAAAAGTAGTTTCAACAAGCAGCGTTTTTGAGTGTTGTATTTATTTATGGGTCATTATCACTATAAAGTGCCTTTGATTTCCCACAAGATTGAATCCGTTCTATATGAACATAATGTGAAATAATTAAATTCTGATGTTTTAATATAGATGGTTAAACTTTTACACACATGCAGGTAGAATTATAAGTGTTTTGAAATATGTTTTTGTCAATTTTTGCCATTTTCTTTCATTAAATGGATGTGATTTTGCCATGTCTCACACACTGCTCAGCCAACTTCAGTGAGTCTAAAAAGTAGGTAAATTAGATCAAATTAAAAAGACTTCTAAATATTCTTATTGTCTTTAAGTTATTTGACAAAAAATCATTTTATTAACTCTTATTTTGTTTTCATAATATTATTACACTGTTAAATATTTTACCTTAAATTTACCATTACTTTCACAGTAGGGTACTGCATGTAAGTTCACAGTAAATTATTTTGAGATACTTCATAACAACAATAATTCTGTAAATATTTCTAAATATCACAAAAAAGTGCCTGTACTAGCATAAATGGTAATTTGTATTAATTCCTCTGTTGAAGAAAATATTAATAGTGAATATTAATAATAGTGAATTTGATTTTCTATAACTAACGTGCAAAAGATATAGCCATTTTACAGTAATTTGATGTAATCATGATGTCTTTAATTTCACAATAAAATTCTGATTACGTAAAATTTAACAGTTAAATCTTGTAAGTGACACTAATGTAATTTACTGTGAAAAATTACAGTAACATGTTGTGAAATTCTCTGAATTTATTACAGTGTAATCATTTTGCAAGTGTCCTTGAAATTGCTGTCCACCCTGTCATGATGTGGTAAATGCCCTTTTAAGAAACCCTCTGATGTACTCTTTGACATCCCCATGCCCATTTTGCCTTACTTCAGAGGAGGTTAAAACATCTGCTGTGCACACATTAAGTATCTACACTTATGTGTCCTATTTTTCCTCATATTGTATTTGAAACTGAATGTTGTCAAGCTTAACATGTCCACCCTGTCATAGTGAAATATTAATTAATATTAAACAAAAGTCAGAAATCAAAAATACATATTTTTTCAACTGTGTACAAAGAGCTTAAATAGGCAAACACTTTACCAGCTGCAGGTACAACCTGTGTTGAATAAATGCTACCTTTAGCCAAAAATGTCCTCCCTGTCACAAATCCTTCCTTGACAGGGTGGACACATACATTGTTATTGACACTTTATTTATTTATTCAATATTTTATTGTTAATTAGTTATTGTTTTTATGTTACAACACTTATACGCACACATACAGATGCAATACATGAGTGGACAATACAAACATTTTGGCAATATTTGTCTCAGTTTATATAAAGGATATCCTTTAAAAGTCCATATAATGCAGCTCATTGAGTTTGAAATATAAAATACATGCCAATATCCACCCTGTCATCTTGTTTTCCACCGTCATGTTCAACTTTTATGAAAATAAACAAATTATTTATAAACTATAATCTTTTGTTTTCCTAATAAACCAATAAGGGCCAGTTGATATTGTTTGAAGGTTTGACAAAATATTTTAGATCTTGGGTTTTATTTTGAAAAGAACGAGCAACGATTGCATATTTTAGTGGCAAATAAATGTTTTGTCCATTATTTCATTAATATAAATAGACTTTTTCCATAATCTCTAAAGTTGGGTTGGTAAAGAGACATGTACCTTTCTGAAAATATACATTTTATAATCACACTGCAAAGAAAATATACTTATACAACTTTGTATTTGTCCATGACAGGGTTTACACAATTTGAGGATTATTTACTGTTTGTCTGCTTACAGATTATTTATAAAAAGTGCAAGAGCTTGACCAATATTAATTTCTTACAGCCTTAGGTCTAATTAATACAACAACTATGTGGTTAAATAAAAAATCTCATACTTTTTTTTTTGGAAAATACTGACATCTCAAAGGCACTTTATAGTGATAATGAGCCTTATTCATTGTTTGCTTGTTTGTGAAACTTCAAATGTAGATTTGTGCAAACGCTGTTCATTTTGTTTATGGTTTGATCTTTAAAAATGCTATAATGAATTATGATTAATAATAACTTTAATTGCTAAACACCATTGTTTAAATGCTTCGCTATGTGTAACTGTCTATAACTGGTTGGTAAATAATGCAATATTTAATTTAGTAATGAAAAAATAATCATTAACAGAGTATGAAAGTACAGTCATTAAGCACATTAAACATGTTTTTTTTATAAGTCAAGAATAGAGAATTTGTAGCTGTACTTATAAACTGCTCACTAACATCTAATAATGTAGAGTTAACGCTTGACAAATAATGAATTCACTATTTGCTAATACCTATTAAATGATTCATAGTGTGTAGTTATTATAAAGTGTTACCCATAACTGTTTGATTCCATTTTTAAAGATCAAACTATAAATGAAATGAACAGTGTTTGCATAAATCTACAAGTAAAGTTTCACAAACAAGCAAACGTTGAATAAGTAAATACAACACTCACTAAAAATTATTTTTGCTGCTTGTTCAAAGTACTTTTATTATTTAAAATGAGCTGAAACAACACAGTTCTGGAGATTTTCTGGAGAAACAACTGTTTAATGTTACATCTACTTAAATTAGATAAGTTAACTTATTGGAATTTTGTTGGGACAACATGAATGGATTGTGTGGAACTACATTTTTTTACAGAGCTATAAGTATATATATATACAGTACAGTAGTGGAAAGCATTAAGCTCTAGTATTATCAGCAAAAATTACAGCATAGTATTTCAGTTACTTCTGTTACTTTTTTTTTCTCAACCTAGAAGATTATTTTTTTAAAACAATGCAACAGTTTCAGTTAAGAAATATGAAAAAATACCTTTTTAAATTATCATTTTTGCTTTTGCATAAAAAATAAAAATATAATTTGACTGAAGTATTACTTCTACTCGTAACACTTCACAATAAGATTAAATTAGTTAATAATACTATCCACTACCTGACAAAAGTCTTGTCGCCTATCCAAGTTTTAGGAACAACAAATAATAACTTGACTTCTAGTTGATCATTTGGTATTTGAAGTGGCTTATATGAAAGGCAAAGGCCTCTAGATTACGCTTATTTCACCAAAATAAAATATGATCATGTTTTGATTTTTATTTATTTAATTAGGACAGTAAGGTCTGACTTTGCTTAGTCAAAAGTTTTGTCACTTAACAGACATGTACAGTATAGAATATAAAGGCATGGTGCAGTGGAAAAGAATTAATATTGTGTATGACTCCCATGAGCTTGGAGGACTGCATCCATACATCTCTGCAATGACTTAAATAATTTATTAATAAAGTCATCTGGAATGGCAAAGAAAGCGTTCTTGCAGAGTTTATCAAGATTCGTTGGATTCAATTTCAATGCCTCCTCCTTGATGCTCAATGATTTTTATGTCTGATGACTGGGCTGGCCAATCCTGGAGCACCTTGACCTTCTTTACTTTCAGGAACTTTGCTATGGAGGCTAAAGTATGAGAAGGAGCACTGTCCTGCTAAAGAATTTGCCCTCTCTTGTGGTTTGTAATGTAATGGGCAGCACAAAATGTCTTGATACCTCAGGCTGTTGATGTTCCTATCCACTCTACAGCTCTCTTGCACGCCCCCATACTGAATGTGACCCCAAACTATGATTTTTCCTTCACTGAACTTGACTGATTTCTGTGAGAGTCTTGGGTCCATGCGGGTTCCAATAGGTCTTCTGCAGTATTTGTGATGGTTGGGATGCAGTTCAACAGATTATTCATTGGAAACAATCTACCTTCTGACACTTACCTAAATAATCACCTAGAAGTCAAGATATTATTTGTTGCTCTTCCAACTGGGACAAGAATTTTGTCAGGTAGTGTATGTATTTAAATAATACAAACAATGAACAATACAGTTGCAATCAGAATTATTCAACCCCCTGATTTATTAGCCCCCCTGTTTTTTTTTCTTCCCCAATTTCTGTTTAACGGAGAGAAAAATTTTTCAACACATTTCTAAACATAATAGTTTTAATAACTCATCTCTAATAACTGATTTATTTGATCTTTGCCATGATGACAGTAAATAATATTTTACTAGATATTTTTCAAGACACTTCTATACAGCTTAAAGTGACATTTAAAGGCTTAACTAGGTTAATTAGGTTAACTAGGCAGGTTAGGGTAATTAGGTAAGATATTGTATAATGATGGTTTGTTCTGTACAGTATACTATTAAAAAAATATATAGCTTAAAGGGGCTAATAGTTTTGACCTTAAAATGGGTTTTAAAAAATTAAAAACTGCTTTTATTCTAGCCGAATTAAAACAAATAAGACTTTCTCCAGAAGAAAAAATTTTATCAGACATTCTGTGAAAATTTCCTTGTTCTGTTAAACATCATTTGGGAAATATTTAAAAAAGAAAAAAAATTCTAAGGGGGTTCAATAATTCTGATTGCAACTGTACATGTATTACAGTATTTATTCATCTTTGTTAACATTAGTTAGAGGAAATAAATTTGTTCATGTTAACTCACAGTGCATTGACTATTGTTAGCAAGCATGAACTTGGATTTTATTAGTAAATGTTGAACTATGATTGATAAATGCTGTACAAGTATTGCTCATTATTAGTTTATGTTAGTAAATACATTGCCATTTACTAATAAAATCTTATTGTAACCTTAATATAGCCGATTATATTATTATTAAATTATTATTATTCATAACTTGTTTGAAATAATGAAAAAAAATTATAATTTAATTAAAAACATTTAATGAGCAAAGCTCTGATGATAAATTATTGAGAATGTTAACACAGTAAATATGGAAGGCATTATATTCTTAACCTGTCTCTGGGAAGGAGTCGTCGAACGGTCACATTATTACACGTATTATGTCAGTGACGGATAAAAACAGGCAATTATCGTGACATCAAACAGCAGAACGTGGAGCTTTCAGCCTCATGATTAATGTGCCAGGCGAAAAACAATTAACATGCTCTTTTCCAGAGGTGAGAGAGTCTGCATTTAGAGGGCATAAAAGACTGCTAACAATGCTTGTTTTAGTAGTATGCCTTCTTAGTGTTTGTTTATTGAGCCGAAATTTCAACCGAAAACAAGTTCAAATTGTGACATTCATATTGTGAATCAAAATAGAACTTTTTACAAACTTTTTCATCAATTCTGACCTTCAATTCTGTGACTTATGCAAAGTCACAATTCTGATTTAGTGAAAACAAAGCATTTTTTATATATATAATTAATTAATTATATTAATTAATTTATTATTACAATAATTATTGCAGAAATTACACTAAACCTCAACAAAATACCCATACGAAATGACCACCAACTGCAAATTGAGGCACCATCTTTATCTATGTTGCTAAATTTTTGCCAAATTGAAACAATGGATTATGGTATATCAATGATGCTGGAGGATATTCCAGATATATGATGATTCCATTAGTGAAAATAAACTAGTCTATTGCTTCAATACACGCAGAAACAGTTTGGTTGTGATTTTAAACTTAAAATAGGCACATTTCCAGGGACAAGTTGAAAACCAAGCAATAAAAACCTAAACTATGTAAAATAGCTTTCAGAAGTACAACCCCAAAAGAAAGTAGTGATTTTCAAATTTGCTTTGATTTATATTTCATTGCAGACAATATGAACACAAATTATTTCATGTTTTGTCTTGTCACCTTCATTTCATTTGTAAATATACATTATTTTCTGTCATTCAGACTTTCAACACATTTTTAAAAAGTTTGGACATGAGCAATTTAGGGCTAGTAATCAGGTTAATTGGTTAAATAATGATGTGATTTAAAATAGGCAATGCTAACACGTATTTGTAATTATGATTTGGTACAAAAGCATAATGCAAGAAAGGTCTGGTTCTTTAAGAGGAAAGATGGGTCGAGGATCACCAGTTTGCCAATAAATAAGTGAGAAAATTATTGAAATGTTTCAAAACAATGTTCCTCAAAGAAAGACTGGAAGACATTTGGATATTTCACCTTCAACAGTGCATAACATCATTGAAAGATTCAAGGAATCTGGAGGAATTTCAGTGCGTAAGGGACAAGGGCGCAAGCCAAAGCTGAACAACCGTGATCTCCGATTCCCTAGGGTGGCACTGCATCAAGAATTGACATTCATAGTGATATCACCACATGGGCTCAGGACTACTTTGGCAAACCTTTGTCAAGTACCACAATACATAGTTATAGCCACAGATTCCAATTAAAACTACTGTGTCAAAAGGAAGCCCTATGTTAACAGTGTCCAGAAGCACTGTTGACTTCTCTGGGCTCAGAGGCATCTGGGATGGACCATCACACTGTGAAAACATTTATTGTGGTCTGTTGAATCAGTATTTTTGGGGGAGAAATAGACACCGAGTGCTCCAAACCAAAGAAAAAAAGATCATCCAGAATGTTTCCAGCAACAAGTTCAAAAGCCAGAGTCTGTCATGGTATTGGGTTGTGTCCGTGAGCTTGGCAAAGGCACTTTTGTGATGGCCCCATTAATGCTGAAAAGTACATAGAGATTTTGGAGCACAATATGCTGAGATCTTTTCTGAGGATACAGGTAATTGACTGGCCTGTCTGCAGTCCTGATCCGTCTCCAATAGAGAATGTGTGGCACATTTTAAATTGCAAAATATCAGACCCGGGGTGGACTAAATGGATTTAAAAAATGTAAAACTCAAATGTTTAACTATAGATGACTTGTAAAATGAGCTTATTTTCAAAACAAGTGGATTGTTTCTTTAAAGCATTATTGAATATTGGTAGGGCCAGACAGAATTGGTGAACATATTTTTGATATTTCGGCGCAGAATTATGTACAAAATCTGCAGATAATTTTGAGAGTATAGTAACTAAAACACAAGCAGAAAAATAAATATTCTTTTTGTACTTGTAAGAGGGAAGGAAATCTGTATCAATGTATACCTCATGGCCTTTTCATTCAGCATAGCATCTATAATGTGAGTTTATTGAATGAAAGCATTTAGGTGTAGCATTTTAAAATCACATTGTTTCACATTATACAAGTTTGACTCCACAATGAAAGGTAACATAATTTACCCCCTTAAACCTACAAGATTCATTGGATTTACAAAAAAATTAAGGCAACTGTTTGTTTAAAGAGCCCCTATTATGGGTTTTTGAAAATTACCTTCTATGTAGTGTGTAGCACAGCTCTAAGTGGAGTGAAATATCTAGCTAAGGCTTAAATCTGAAAGTGGACAGTGTTTAAAACTATTGATTCATCTAAAAAAAAAAAAAAAGAGTCGACTCATAGTGGTTTAAATGAATTGTCTTGATAACGAGTCTTTAGCCATTTCGGCGTGACGTGGATACGAACATAATTGTTGCACATGCAAACCCGGGAAGTTTTAAACCAGCAGCAAAGACAAACAGATCCTGAAGTCATGAGTCATGAAGACGCTGTGCTTGCCTGGATATTATTGGAAGTGTGAGGGAAAGGAGTGGTTCAGAAATCTGCATGCTTATAATGGGCAATCTATCAGTACACAGCTCATGGATTAGTTTCTTCCTCCATTTTGTAATGGACAGACAATACACCAGGGGTGTGGGCAAAATAAGGACAGTTTATTAGGCACACAGTCAAACAAAGGCAGGCTGCTGCACGCTGGGCTTCGGGCTGGTGCGCAGCACTGGAAAGGCTTACGAAGGTTCAGGGTGAGCGCGATGGGAGCCCGCAGAGATAGCTTGTCAGAGGAAAGAGGAGGGGCTACAACCCCCCGGCTGGGGATGTGATCGTTGGGCAAAGCAGAGTACAGATAGGCCCTGAGAACATATAACACTTCACGCAAGAGGTGCCACTGCAATGATTGCAAATAGAAATGATCTACATGTTTTGTTACTTGTAACCGCTTGTACTGTATCAGGTTAACTCTTTATATTCTCAAATCGCGTCTAATACCATGTTAAAAACACAACGCATGCTGCTTTGTTTACGGATTTAAATGCGGTTGTGAGCTCGTTCCACTGCCTTTTGTCGTTGCTATGGCCATTGTTAGCTGATCCTACGCAAGTGCAGCGGTCAAGGTTCAGAATAGTTTAGCTTTTGCTGCTGTGTGGATTAATACTGAATGCATGTCATACTTAAGAATAGAGCAATATGCTGGTGTTTGACTGCACTGCTTTCAGGGGTGAGGTGTCTGAATAACACTGTTGAGAACCGGGTAGTGTTTACTGTGGTGTTAGCAAGTTTACTATGAAGCGTGTTTCGAGCATCCTCTGCGATCAGATCCTATCCCAATGTTGGTGACTCGGGGGCTTGATAAACCACGCTGGGCATTTTACTGTCTCGCGCTGAAAACTGTCAACCAATCCCAACAGCAGCGCAGATTAGCTTAAGGAGGGGTTTGGGAACAAATTAATCGCTGAACGAATCATATGAGAGTCGCTGGGATAATTAGGTAAAATAAATTCCTATTATAAGACCATGAACGTGTTTTTTGGCCTTGCATGCATATCAGTATGTTGTTGGAGACCCATAAAACCTAAATTTGACCCTTTTTAATGTGTAGTAGGGGCTCTTTAAATTCAGCCCATATAAATTGTTTGCACCCGTTTACCTTAAAAAAAGGTATAAACAAAAAAAAAACATGTCTTTAACCAGGGTTAAAAGCAGTGTTTAGAACGCCAATAGCCAGGAGTTAAGCACAGTGTGAAAGCCCTTAAATAAAAAATGGCTGCAGTATCTGAACGCATCTGAATATAGAGTAACCGTCCAGGCATCTGATAGATGTGAGCAGGATCTGCTTTCTTGATCACTGAGAGTCGATGCTTAGTTCACTTACATATGGATTGGGTGTTTCTGTGACATGGCTGATACAGACTTCATCATTATAACTGCCGCAGGGCTAAGCAGATCAACGGGAGACCTGAAGCTTTTCTCATGCTGAGCAGATAATAAGTTCGCCAGAGCACCGATAGGAGATGGAAATCTGAATCAAATTCTCTTTCTGAATTGTAAGGATTTTTTTTCTCTCTCCCTCTGTCTCTCGCACTCTTTCTCCATTTTTAGACACGCGCATTAATCAAATTCAATATTAATCAACAAAACGTAGAACACCCTTCAGGGGTACAACTGATTATTGGTGTCTCTTTTTGATGAATGCTTTCTTTTATGCTATTGCCATTCAGAATTAAAGGATTTTTTGTGTTGTTTTGCATTAAAAAAACTAAATAATTATGTCCTTAAAACAAAGTTGTTTACTACAAAGGGGATATGTTTGTACTTTTGTACTGAATTTTGTCATATATTGACTATTTTAATATATGTTTTAGCCTAAATATTATGTACTATTTTAATCAAATATAGAAAAAAAAAAGTTTTTAAAAAAAAATTGATGCCGTGCACACTATGAAAATGTATAAATATGGTGTTTTGATCTGCTAGCATCTAAGTGTTATTAAATCATCATTCAAATGAATATATATATATATATATGTGTGTGTGTGTGTGTGTGTGTGTGTGTGTGTGTGTGTGTGTGTGTGTGTGTGTGTGTGTGTGTGTGTGTTATCAAACGTCGACTAGTCACTGGTGACGTCATCAATAAAACGTCTATATATATTTAAGTAGTGGGCCGTTATTGGCGTTAACGCGAGACTCTTATCGCGCGATTAAAAAAATATCGGCGTTAATCTATTCTCAAAGTTGTGTTGGAAGCTGGGTCTATTCTACGCAAGCTATGATGATTTTCACCTTGATATTTTAGCGCGGATGTATACCTGACCGGTGAAATGTCAACTGAAAAGTTGGCAGTTCAGCAGTTTCACTTTAACTCATAAACATTTCATTCATACGCCGTGACAAACTGGGGTATTAGATGCAAATAATGAGTAAGTACAGGTGAGAGTGTTATGGAATTTAATAACACACACCAAATGGAAAGAAAAAAAACTTCCGCATTTCGCGAAGTGTGTGTGTTTGTGTGTGTGCTTCTGTGTGTCCGTGAGTGTGCGGTCCTTTACTGACAGCCACCTGTGTGGATCTTGTCGGAAAATATGGCGAAAAGTCCTACATGACGGAAATAGTTTGTCAGTAATGCCACTAATATCTGCATATTCCACGTCTTCATTCCATTTCTGTTTAGTTCAGTTATGACTTTAGTCACATTAAGGTAATCAAAAATCGCTGTTTACATGGTAGACTCTTAATCAGAGTATTGTTTTAATCAGATTAAAATCGTATTAAAGTATTGTTGCCCATGTAAACCTACTTAATGCTTGACACACCTTCAAGGCTCTGTGAACTTGCCTTTGTGAAGCAGCATTTTCTGTATGTGCGTACATCAAAAGCAAGTATGAAATCGCTGTTTGTAGCTTATGTAGGCCTACAGTTCAACATTCATGTTTAACTGAATAAACAGTAAACACAAGTACATCTTATTGAACATCTTTTATTTTCATCACCAATTATCATAGTAGAACAGTTTCTCAAGCAGTTTGTGATGCATTTTGGAAACAGGAGATGAGCCCCTGGTCTAATGCGCCACCTGGCTTGAGAAACTCGTTCTCAAAGACTTATTATTTGGGTAGCACACATATTCTGAATGCCTTCGGCAAAATTCAAATGAGCCATTTTAATCTAGATTAATTTCCAGAGTAATCTAGATTAATCTAGATTAAAAAAAATTAATCTATGCCCATCTATAATATACAGTTGCAATCAGAATTATTCAACCCCCTGATTTATTAGCCCCCCCTGTTTATTTTTTTCCCCAATTTCTGTTTAACGGAGAGAAAAAAAATTCAACACATTTCTAAACATAATAGTTTTAATAACTCATCTCTAATAACTGATTTATTTTATCTTTGCCATGATGACAGTAAATAATATTTTACTAGATATTTTTCAAGACACTTCTATACAGCTTAAAGTGACATTTAAAGGCTTAACTAGGTTAATTAGGTTAACTAGGCAGGTTAGGGTAATTAGGCAATTTATTGTATAATGATGGTTTGTTCTGTAGACTATTGAAAAAATATATAGCCTAAAGGAGCTAATAATTTTGACCTTAAAATGGGTTTTTAAAAATTAAAAACTGCTTTTATTCTAGCCGAAATAAAACAAATAAGACTTTCTCCAGAAGAAAAAATATTATCAGACATACTGTGAAAAGTTCCTTGTTCTGTTAAACATCATTTGGGAAATATTTAAAAAAGAAAAAAAAATTCAAAGAGGGTTCAATAATTCTGATTGCAACTGTATGTATATATATATATGTGTGTGTATTTTTTTTATTATTATTCATGTGAATCAAGGATTTTTATCACAAAAATACAATACATGTACATATGTATTAAAATACAATAAGTTATTTTAAAGTGTAGCGCATATAAAAAAAATTACAGTATTTTGATCAAATAAATTCAATAATACATGTACTGTGCATCCAAAATTATACATTTATATTGTAACCAGGGATTTAATAGGTTTAATAGAGAGGTCTGGTAAGCAGTGGTCAATACAGGGGCAAACAGATTTATACAGGCAAATCAGAAACGTAGTCATAGAAGCCTCAACAGAGGCTGTACTTTCTTCGTCAGCTGAGGAAGTTCAACCTCCCAAAGGAGCTGCTGAAACAGTTCTACACCTCCATCATTGAATCAGTCATCTGCACATCAATAACTGTCTGGTTTAGCTTAGCTACCAAATCTGACCTCCAAAGACTACGTAGAATAGTTCAGACTGCTGAGCAAATCATTGGTACAACCCTCCCTACTCTCCAAGAACTGTACTTATCCAGAGCGAGCAGAAGGGCTGCCAAAATCACTCTAGACTGCTCACACCCAGCACACTACCTCTTTGAACTTTTACCTTCTCGTCGACGCTACAGAACACTGCACACCAGAACAGCCCGACACAGAAACAGTTTCTTCCCTCAGGCAATCCATCTCATGAACACTTGATGATAGTAATTGTGGAACCAACATCACTACCTGCTATACACTTTTATACACATATACACTTATTTAACAACACACTTTAGATACCAATTTGCACATAACAGCTGCACATATTATGCTTTATATAGTCATATACCTGCACATACACTTGTCAATTTGTATATTGCATTCACTACTTTTTTTTCCAATATATTTATTATTTGTTTTTTAGTCCTGTCTGTAATTCTGTTGCACTGTAGAAGCTCTGTCACGAAAACAAATTCCTCATATTTGTGAACATACCTGGCAATAAAGCTCTTTCTGATTGTGATACCGATGCATTTAAAAATCAGTAAAATTAGCTATTTTAAAGTATGTTACATATTTCGTACAGTATTTTTGATCAAATACAGTAAATTCAATTTTTTTGAGCAGGAGAGCCTTACCAATACATGCTTTGTGCATCCAAATTTATGCATTTACAGTATCTGCTCAATGCAGGATGCTTAATTCATAAGTATGTTCACCCACTGTAAAGAATTATATGATCAAAAAATTAAGACAATAAGGTTTCCATTTTATTTTTTTAAGTTACACAAATGTTAACTTGATCTTTTAAGTCAGTTTAATTGATGTAAGCTGAAACTTAAACATTTAAGACATTACTTTTTTTTACAGTGCAGTATGCTAGAAAAAAAAGTCGACATACAGTATTGATGTAGAAGATAGCAGAAGGGGAAATGTAGCTTCAGTTGCGTTCTTAGGTGAAGATAAATAAATGACGAGAAGCATTGCGGGAAACTGTACTCTACAATCATACACTATACCATCATATCTGACAGCATTCTCATAGGACTTCTGAGTTAGCTAGAAAACAATAGGAAATCCAATCTATGATTTTAGCATAGACACATAAATTTGAGCAGGATTAAAATCAAAAGGTATCTTCTTGAAACAGATTTGCCAGACCTCCTGAGGGAAAACTAGACCAGTCTAAAGTGTTTAGGCAAAAGATTTGGTACTTTTTTGTTTCCAGACATTGCATGTGTTCACAACTATTGAAATATGCATCAATAATAAGTAATATTTATAGGATTGCTCTTCCTCCATGGAGACTACAAGCCCTTTTGCTTGGAGCCACTGTGTCTGAACGTTATGAAAAAAAAAGATGAATGCTTCCAAATATGTGACCTCAATCACAGGTTCATGGACAGGAGAGCTTTTAACCCTTGCTTATTGTGTAATGCGCACTGTATTTAATCACAATATGAGAGCTACTATAGCATCTGCGTCTGTTGATTTTTTCTCCACTTTACATCAAAACTGTGCATATTTGGTGACAGGCAGCCTAGGATATGTCGCTGCTATGATGAATGTCTGCAGTGTAACTACATGAAAGATCACACTCAGAACAAGCTTTAGTCCAGAGAAAGCACAGCCATCTATCTCTCCTCAAGGACATTTTCAGACCATCTCAGACATGTAGCCGGAGACTTACAGTAGACATGTGCTCAACAAATGACTAGAACACTCTGCTGAGACTCACATTAAAGTCTGGAAAACTGTATTTGTCATATTATGTTTTATATTGTAAAATCCTCTCTCTTCATTCTAGTTTTAAGACTTATTTTATTTATTATATATTTTTTATTATTATTAAATCACTTTATATTACTATTTATATTTTAATGTTATGGAAAATGTTTTCAATCAAAAAAATTACATTTGCTGTTTGTTCAGATTACTTGTTTCAAATAAGCTGAAACAACACAATTCTTGAGAGTTTTTTGGTGACAACTTCATTGTTCAATCCACTTAAAAACTAGTAAGTTAACTTAATTCCATTATGTTGTCCCAACACAAATCGTTTGTGTGGAACCCAGCATATTTTAGTGTAGATTGCAAAACTTTCACATTGAAGTGAGAAGTATTGTGTTTACTTGCAAAACTTGTGTGGAAATACAAAAACGGATAGTGAAAATGATAGGACTTGGGAGAAAAACGTCTTTGGTGGATCACAAAACAGAGAATTTATAGAATAGAAAACTAGAGAATATAAAACTTCTTTGAGATTACAAAACAGTTGTGTAGAGAATACAAAACTTCTTGGGGGTTAGTAAAACAGTTAAAAGACACAAAACTTCTTGGGGATTGTAAAATACACTTTAAAAAAAATTATAATTTTACAGAAAATATCTTTACATTTTTTACAGTAATATTTTGTCATTTCAAATTATATTCAAAACTTAGTAAAATGACAAACAACCTCTCTAAATTAACAGTTTGACTTTCATTTTAGGTACTTTATAATTAAAGACAAATTACTGACATTTTAGTTTTTTTATACAGGGAAATTACAGTATTATTTATACAGTATTTTTTTCTGTTATTTTAAATTATATTCAAAAGTCCGTAAAAAAAAACAATATCTGTAAATTAATAGCTTGACTGTTATTTTATGTACTATATAATTAATGACAAATTACAACAAGTTGTCTGTTTTATAAAATAAAATTGCCGTATTATTTACACACTGTTTTTTCCTGTTTTTTTTAAGTACATTTAAAATTACGTAAAATTAAATTAACAAATTATAATTACTTGTTAAATTACGACCTTGAGCATGTCTTGGCATTTTTTAAAGGTATTTAATTGTAATGATCTCGGGAAAATTCTTTTAAATCACATTGTTTTCTCTTGAACTTTTAGTGCAGTCACTTTATTGATGGTGTTCGATCATAATAATCTAGGAAAAGTCTGTAAAATAACAGTTTTTACCTGTAAAACTCTTATTGTGTAACTTTATTAAACGGATTTGATCATAATAATCTAGGAAAAGTCTGTAAAATAACAGTGTTTCTCTGTAAAACTCTTATTGTGTAACTTTATTAAACGGATTTGATCATAATAATCTAGGAAAAGTCTGTAAAATAACAGTGTTTCTCTGTAAAACTCTTATTGTGTAACTTTATTAAACGGATTTGATCATAATAATCTAGGAAAAGTTTGTAAAATAACAGTGTTTCCCTGTAAAACTCTTATTGTGTAACTTTATTAAACTGATTTGATCATAATAATCTAGGAAAAGTCTGTAAAATACCACTGTAAGACTCTTATTGTGACAAAAAGAAAGCAAAATTTTAAAAACATTTCTTAAAATCTTAAAATAGTTAATAAATAACGTATGTTTGGAATTGTAAAACAGTTGATAAAGGATGCAAAATACTGTATACTAGGGAAATGCAAAACGTCTTGGGCATTGCAGTCTTAAAGAACGCAAAACATCTTGGGATATCGCATGCGAAAGAAGGATCACAAAACAGGAATATATTGGGGATAATACAGGCCCTAGTCCAATTCTATTTTTGCACCCCTACCCCTTCCTCTTGGCCCTTGAAACAGAGTGTGAAAGGGAAGGGCTTCAAAATTTACCCCTTAAAAATGGGAGAGCACTACAGCACCTGCACACGTCATTATATGTCATCGCGATCTCTCGCTTCATATGAGATTGACAATCGCAACTGCTGTAGTTATTCCAGTTGTGTTATTTCTTGGTATTTATCTCCAGGAAATCACTGAAGGCAACGATATCATATTATCATAACGACATAGTGTGGCAATAAGCTCGTAACTGTACTGTGTATTTACACAGTGGCCATATTAATTTATGTAAACACACAAAAACCAGACACTGTAAAAAGCTCATTCCCAGCCCGTAGACTTTTCTGACAGGGTATTCGAGTGTCAGAATGTTGTGGGACTACTATGGGGGAGTTATTATTATGGATTATAGATAGTGAAATTTAGCGTTTTTTATTTTAGCATTTCTTTTTTAAAAGCATGACGGTAAAACACGAACGCGGTTATGAATGTATTAAAACATATGCTTGTTTGTTGTAAAAATTTGTAATAATGACAAATAAGTAAATACTCATTTGTGGATCTCCTTACTTCCGGGTGCTTCCGAAATTTTCTTACCCCTTGGTTTCGAGTGTGGTCCTGAAAAATCTCTGTTTGGAGGGGTATCTAACCCTTCCCCTTGGCCCTACACCTTCACGCTAAAGAGAATTGGGACACCCCTACCTCTTCATCTGAATGCACAAAACGAGGGGTGGGGTAAGGGGAAGGGCTAAGGGGTAGAATTGGGATTGGGCCTTATTCCCAGTTGAAGTTGATGTTTAACAGCACCATATTGGTGTTTCATAACATCTAGTTTTTATGAGGTGGGTTGTTAGCCCAACGCACAAACCCCAACCTGGAGGACCAGGGCATACACACACATACACTACAGACAATTTAGCTTACACACTTCGCCACCGTGTCACCCAATACAGTTTGATACAGGATAAAAAAATTATGAATTCAAAACTTCTTTGGGATTGCAATACAGTTGATAAAGGATGCAAAATGTCTTTGGAATTGTAAAACAGTTAAAAGATAAAACTTTTGGCAGTGACAAAAGCAGAGCAGTGGATAATAAATTGATGCAAAGGAACAAAAAAGTCTTGAGGATCACAAAACGGTTAATAAAGAACACAAAATGTATTGGGGGAATGCAAAACTTCTTGGGGACCACAAAATAGTATCATTAAACAGTTGTTATAAAACATACAACTTCTTGGGTATTGACACAATCTACATTGTATAAGCGCTATACAAATAAAGATGAATTGAATTGAATTAAAACAGTTAAGGGGGGGGGGGGGGTCCACTATGATATCATATTTTAAACTTTAGTTGATGTATAATGTAGCTGTGTGAACATAAACAAAATCTCTGAATGTAAGACGCTCAAAGTTCAATGCAAAGGGAGACATTGACTTTTACAGAGTTAGCTTAGTAAAGCCTACAGCGAAAGAATTTTGGGGAATACAAAAAAATACATCCAGTTTAACGTGATCACAAACGCTTCAGGTTATGCGTATTCACCACGCGCATACACCCTGCGCAGCAACGGGGTGTGGCCAGAGGCGCTGTAATGTTATAGCAGAGAAAGCTAACATGCCGTCCAAACACTGCTTTTCCACAGAGCTTCTTCTGTTCCTGTACTTGGGCTTTCAGAAATTTACAGCTAACCTTTGACAAAGGACAGCTTCCAGAATCTCTCCCAGTTCAGTGCTGGATTCGGTTAAAAACTCCTCCAACCAACGAAGCTGTGGATTGTGAGCCACAATCTGTAAGTGTTTTTATTTATTAAAATTCATCAGTTACATGCACAGTCTCTAGCATTAACGGTATGTTGTAGCGAGGACGTAAACAAGGATGTAAGCAATGGGAAGTGCTGTTTGGCATCGTAAACAATTTAGCAAATTCATATTTATCAGTCAAACCGCTGTAAACACCCACAATCTTCAGCAGAGCTGCAGTGTCTCTCTATGCAAACGTTTTTCATGCGCTATACATCTCAAATAACAAACTCGCAAAAGATATGTGAATGTTTCATATTACTTACACATGCTTATTCCGAATATATGTGAAAGACACTTGTCAGATTTTATTTTAGAGAGCATGAGGTGTGAGCGTGAGGTGTGCTCAGGCATGTGCTCTTCATTTTCTGTCTGATTCAGGCCCCATTTACACTAATACGTTTTAGTTTTAAGACGCATACGTTTTGCTATGGTTACGCCATGCGTCCACACTACGTCGGAGTTTACGAGCCCCGAAAACAGAGCGTTTTGGAAATGCTGGAGAGGCTGTTTTCATTCTAAAACGCTGCTTCTCCATGTCAGGGTGGATGGTGGAAAATGGAGACATCTGAAAATGGAGGCGGGGCTGCAGACATTCGCCTATCTGATTGGGGCTTTTCCTCAATATAAGTAGCCTACACACAGTTCAGTCTTACATCCTCTCCTTGTAAAGCCTGGTTTATACTCGACGTGTCCGCTAATTTGCTTGAGTGCACGCGGCGAATGTGACGTCATCGCGGTGTTAGCGGAAGTTCGCTTTGAGTGCGCGCGACATGATTTCGGCTGGCGGTGCGCACGGCATTTTTTGAGACCCGAGCGAACAGTGCACGCGGCGCCGCGTTTGATTTAAGTTGAATATGTTTTGTCTGATACAGTACGACTGTACACATATCTTTATGATTCGTGATCATAGAGATAACCAGATGAACAATAATTATTGGCTAGAAATAGCATCAGCCGTGGGAAAGGAGGAAAGTTTATGTTAAAAGGTTTGGAAAAACCTGAGGGATTGTTAAAGCCAAAAGAGGCCATGGCAAAGTGGAGACCCATGTACACAATTACAGAATATGTTTGTCCACCAGTGTTAGGTTTTACACTGATGTATATGTTACAATTTTGAAGTTAAAACAATTTAATAGTTACAAACTAAAATGAACAAATTATTGCTTTGAAAACTGGAAAGGAATATTTGAACCTTTCGGTTTACACTGATGCCCTCTTTTTCTAGGCTTTATTGGTGATAATGGTCATGAATGTTGGACCATTATTACCCTTTTAGCATAAGTATAGCAAAAAAAACTAGCCAGACAGTAATGTGTGAATTGTGAAACGGGCTAAATCTAAAAAAACATCTGTATTTAAGTAAGTGTGCTTTTTTTTTGGCTTATATTCTTGCCATAATACAGAATATATTTGTAGAGTAACCCACGTTCTGTTGTCATTGATAATTTAATAAACTTTGATAGGTAAAACTGTCCGAGATATGAACAAAAGCAAGTGATGCATCAAAGTTCAGTTAAAAAAAATCTTGAATAGTTATAAAAATCTTTATAATCATTAAAATAATTTATAAAAACAATAAAAATAATTCGTTTAAAAATCTTGAATGATATTAATGATATGACGTAGTTCCGGAAACTTTCTACTTCTCTGTTTATCTGTCTGACTTTACAGTCAGTTTCTTTTCACCGCCCCCTGTCGTTTTAAAGAATATCACAACGGCGAATGCGTTTTAATAAAGACCTAGAGCTTTTCAGAAACGCTGGGCGAAACGCTAATGTGGACGCGGATCATTTTCATTATAAAATGCCGTTTTAAAACTAAAACGTACTAGTGTAAACGGGGCCTCAGGTAGCTGCTAATAGCTCCTCTGTTTACACAGCGCTAACAAGCGTGCTTGTAGGGGCGTGATGTGGTGACGCGGAGCCAATCCGCGAATCACAGCACATTATGTTAGCTGACCAATCAGAGCCTCTTGAGGGCGCGCCTTTCAGAGAAACTAAGACATATGAGTCATTTTCATGTTAGCTGTGTAGCTGTATATAATCAAAGTAAGATATATAAAATACATAATGTGATTTTCTACAAGTAAAGCATGAGCACACATGGCTTTGTATCTTATAAATAACCAAACCTTAAAAATACACTGTGGATCACCCCTTTAAAAAAAAAAAAAGTAAGTAAAACTTTCTAGGGTATTGCAAAAATAAATTGATAAAGAACGCAAATTTTTTTTAAATGTTTGTATATAGATTTGTATATATTTGTATATAGATTCTCAGCAATGGAAATGCAGTTTCATGTGGGAAGGCAAAAGTTTTACAAATGATCACAAATTTTCTTGTTAAAACATGAAAGAAATTACTGTAATTTGATGTAATTTAGGGAGGACAAAAAATGTAAATAAGAATGTAATGCTGAAAGTTTTAAAATAGACTGCAAAAGTTTACAATAAAATATAAACACTAACTTCATTTTTCCATCACCATGTTCTCTTAGAGGCTCCAAATATTACATAAGGTGTTCCGTGATTCTGTCATGCCAGTTTAATTCATGTTACTTGAGCACTGGAGCAATTCTTTGTAAATTTATAAAATGTATAAATAAAATATCTATATACAATATTTCCCGCACAGTTATGGCATGGCTTTGGACGAAAATAGCACATAAGTCATTATGATAATTTTAATCTTTCTTTAGCTTATTTTAGGCTCAGTACTGCTGGCTCAGTCGCAGGACTGAGCTTCAAGCACCTGGAGCTGATGGCTGAGAGGGAAGACTGCTGACCGAGCTCTTAACCATCACAAACAACATCCATTCATCCTCTCCACGGGGCTCTTACTGCACAGGAGAGCAGTTTAGTAAGTGAATGCGTTGTACAATGGAGCATTTTGTAGGTCTTTTCTCTATTTTATGACTTACAACTCATCTTATACTGAGATCTTGACTGCTATATCTGTAGTCATGCATAGCTTGGCTCAACCTGGCTCATTATTCAAGATGACGTTGCTTTCGTTGTTTTTTTTTTTATGTGCAGTGTATTGTATACATGTTTGAATTTTGTTGCTAGAAAGTCTATGAACTTGCAAACTTCTTGCAAAAATAAGTAATAAAATAATAACATAAGTAACAATAAAACATAAAAAACAATAAAACTGAAATTGCAGGATATCAACTGTTGCAGCAAATGTCGCAATTATTAGTTATGAGAAAATCAAAACTGCAAACAAAGTATTTTTTTTAACAATTTATTTTAAAAAATAGAACCACATAAAATAGTAAGATTTGACAGATATATAAATCCGATCTATGGAAATACGTATAATATATGTATATGCAAATTACATACACACAAGTTAATATTTGGATTTTGCATATAAAATGTTATATACTGTATGTGACTTTTTTCCAAATATTGCAAACATGGTTGTTTACTGTCACGTAAGGGTCTGGGACAATAAATCAAAATCACAAAAAGGCAAGACAGGATAAATGACAGAAACAACAGAAACAAGACTCAGCAAAGAGTGTGTGAAACTGGGGTTTACAGTACAGTATATATAGTCCAGGTAATCATTCAATGATAAAGTTCAGCTGTTTTTTTCAACCCCATTGGAATTACAAATATGTACATATATACAGACATATATACACTCACTAGCCACTTTATTAGGTGCACCTTATTAGTACCAGGTTGGACCCCATTTTGTCTTCAGAACTGCCTTAATCCTTTGTGGCATAGATTCAACAAGGTACTGGAAATATTCCTCAGAGATTTTGGGCCATATTGACATGATAGCATCACGCAGTTGCTGTATATTTGTCTGCTGCACATCCATGATGCGAATCTCCCTTTCCACCACATCCCACAGGTGCTCTATTGGATTGAGATCTGTTGACTGTGGAGGCCATTTGAGTACAGTGAACTCATTGGCATGTTCAAAAAAACCAGTCTGACATGATTTGCGCTCTATGACATGGCACGCTATTCTGCTGGAAGCAGCCATCAGAATGTCATAAAGGGATGGACATGATCAGCAACAATACTCAGGGTGAACCGCCACTGAATATGAACCATTGATACAATGTCGCAGCAGAAATTGAGACTCACCAGTCCAGGCAACGTTTATCCAATGCTCTATTGTCCAATTTTGGTGAGCCTTTACGAATTGTAGCCTCAGTTTTCTGTTCTTAGCTGACCGAAGTGGCACCCAGTGTGGTCTTCTGTTGCTGTAGCCCATCCGCCTCAAGGTTGGATGTGTTGTGTGTTCAGAGATGCTCCTCTGCATACCTCAGTTGTAACGAGTGGTTATTTGAGTTACTGTTGCCTTTCTACCAGCTCGAACCAGTCTGGCCATTCTCCTCTGACCTCTGGCATCAACAAGGCATTTGCGCCACCACAACTGCCGCTCACTGGATATTTTCTCTTTTTCAGACCATTCTCTGTAAACACTAGAGATGGTTGTGCGTGAAAATCCCAATAGATCAGCAGTTTCTGAAATACTCAGACCAGCCCGTCTGGCACCAACAACCATGCCACGTTCAAAGTCACTTAAATCACCGTTCTTCCTCATTCTGAGTTTGAACTGCAGAAGATTGTCTTGACCGTGTCTACATGACTAAATGCATTGAGTTTCTGCCATGTGATTGGCTGATTTGAAAATTGCACTAACGAGCAGTTGGACAGGTGTACCTAATAAAGTGTCCGATGAGTGTTTTAATATACTGTATACACACACACACACACACACACACACACACATGTATTTATTTATTTTTAGCCATTGGAATTACATACATTTACATACATGACCATTTTTTCAATATTTTGAAATATATGTTGCATATTTGATATACAGTATATGTTATATAACAAAAATAAAAATAACAAAAAAAGTCACAAGTTACATAATGTCAAATTAAAATATGATCGCTTACACATGTAATTACAACTTACATCTTACATCCTGAATTTTATATTATTTTATATTAATACATTTATAATAAAAATCATGTAAAATCATTTATATTTCAGATGCAGCCAGTGTATTTATACTGTACTGTTGGAAACATGCCTTACATTGGATTGCCGATAAAATCATGCTGCATTGTTTCGTGTCATTTACCAACATATGCTAGTGCGAACGGTCTTTTAGAGCCCGAATGCTAAGCGATTTCCATGAATGTTTAAGCATGTTGGGCCTCATGGGAAAGCCTGAAGTTCTTCTCCTCGCTGGAGTCACAGCTGTCAGATTGATTGAGTAAGGTTCAATATGAACTGAACTGCAACATCTTACCACACGATCAATAAATCAGATGCATAACTGGCTCATTTGAGCTCTCACAAAAAACCAAACAGTCCTTTCTCCAGCCCCGACTCCACACCACAGCTCATCTGGGTTTTGATTGTAAATGTCATTGTAGTATTTTCTGTTCATTTGCAGAGGTTTTTTCCTCGCCAACTGCCTCGCTAATCCATGAAAGGACCCCTGCAAATATTTGTTTCCAGAAGACAAATGCATGATCCTCAGGCGCAGTTTGTGTTTTTCTGGCTCGCTGTCCAGCTGTCCTTCGCTTCATCCAAAAGTGCTTTTTATACCGTTTCTTGTGGCCAAACTACACAGCTGTTTCTGCTCTGCTAGCTTCATCTCAATATTCATTTTATGTACAGTTTTATTCTGAATATATACTGAAGCAGATTCATCCTAAACATTTCGACAGCATATTAACTGTAAAATGTAAAAATGTATTCATAGAAATTCTGAAATATAAAATAATATTATGGGTGTCACGGTGGCGCAGTGAGTAGCACGATCGTCTCACAGCAAGAAGGTCGCTGGTTCGAGCCTTGGCTGGGTCAGTTGGCATTTCTGTGTGGAGTTTGCATGTTTTCCTCGTGTTCACGTGCGTTTCCCCCACATGTCCCAAGACATGTGGTATAGGTGAATTAGGTAAGCTAAATTGTCTGTAGTGTATGTGTGTTAATGAGTGTGTATGGATGTTTCCCAGTACTGGGTTGCAGCTGGAAGGGCATCCGCTGTGTAAAACATATGCTGGATAAGTTGGCAGTTCTTTCCACTGTGGCGACCCCTGATGAATAAAGGGACTAAGCCGAAAAGAAAATGAATGAATGAATAATTAATTAATTAATATTATTTTATTTAATTTTTTTTATTTATTTAACTTTATTATTTATTTAATTTAATTTAATGCATTTTTAAAATTATTATTATTTTTTTTTTTTTTTTTATTGTTATTTATTTATTTATTTATTTATTTATTTTTTTTTTTTTTTTTTTGTGATTTCCCCCACAAGTCCAAAGACATGTGGTATAGGAGAATTGGGTAGGCTAATTTGTCCATAGTGTATGTGTGTGAATGAGTGTGTATGGATGTTTCCCAGTGATGGATTGCAGCTGGAAAGGCATCCGCTGCGTAAAACATATGCTGGATAAGTTGGCGGTTCATTCTGCTGTGGCGACCCCTTAGCCGAAAAGAAAATGAATAATCAAATAAAAATAATATTATTATAATATTTAGATATTATTTTAAAAACATTTTAATATTTTGAAAAAAAATGTTTTATGCAAGATATATTTTTTCTTTATCTCTTTATAATTAACTATATATTAATAAATATGTGAATTGTGAAATTGGCATTAAATTGGCATGATGTCTTATTGTAGGGTATTTTATGATGTTTCGATGTAAATTGTACTGCAATTTATAAAAATGTAAAAATGTACACCTAATATTTTTACAATTATGTAAATGTATTTACTTTAACACTCATGTTAATTGTAATTATTATTATTTGATTTATATATGATTGGGATTAGTCAATTTTAATTCATCAGAATTATCTAACAATTCAAACAATTTAGAGTCTCTCGAAACTCTAATTTAACTTTGGAATTCTCTTCCTCCTGACATCCGCAACATTGACTTTCTCCCTCTGTTCAAATCCAGACTTAAAACTCATCTGTTTACAATAACTTACTCTTTATAACTGCATACTACATTTTGTATTATGTCTTTGTATTTTATCATCTTGTCTATTTTTATACTTTCAGTTTTTTTTAAATCATTGAATTGGGTATATAATGTGCAATTTTAAATTATTGAATTGTTTATAGACCTTTTGTACATTCCCGGGTGTCTCAGTAGCAGAAGTCGTCATAGTTGGGTAAACTTAGAGCACAGAGAATGGGTGAGTACAGCCAATTTTTTATTTTATTTTTTACAATCCTGCTTGCAGAAATAATAAAAGCAAAACTTGATGATGGAAGACTTTCAGAAAAAGCAAAAAAAAATAATTGTGAGAGACTGATGACGGCAGCCAGAAGACGTCAAATTTATTCTCAGCCCTATAGACACTGCATTAGAAACACCTTGTATAAGCGATAATTTGTTTTTTGTAATTTGACGCAAAGAGGATATAATAACACATTCATAAATGCATTTAATGTTCATACATGTAAAAAAAACTTTCAAGGATTTAAGATTATGATGACCATTAAACGCGTCATAACAGTATTGTGAAAAGGTCTATATCTATATGAAGAGTTCAGATACAAAAGCCGTTAAACACAACTTCCGCCAAAAATGAGATAATGACATGAGATAATGACATTGAGTGAATGCTTTAGGCACGTAGTACACCATCAACAAATAGATTTGCGTATAATCATTACAATCCCAGCGTCAGTGCATTCAGAAATAGTAGTTTGTCGGCAAAAGCCAAATCGAATCATATGCTTTCAATGTAGCGGCATGCTGATCATTGTTGTCCGATTGGGTGGTTTCCCGTGGTTCCAAGCCTTAACTGTCTGCATACAGGTCATGGTTTGTTGGAGTCATGACAGATCATATAGCATAATCAAAGATTTATTTATTTTATAATTATTATTATTATTATTATTATTATTATTATTATTATTATTACAATAACAAGAAAGGTGTCGCAGTATATACAAAAAAAGCAGAGAAAGTCTGTACAAATAATACGTTTTTTAATAATAAGGGAATTTAAGTATTATGACATAATAAACATAGTATTTCTGACAATTTGCTTTGTTTTGTAGATTTGAGTTAAGAATTAATAATTATTGCGATATACTTGGTATCATGACTGAATTGTCGTAGCCTGAATTGATGGTATCGTGACAAATATTACATTATTTACTATAAGAAGAATTACATTAAACAAAAATTCAATAATTAAAAAAACAATGAAAAACAATTTTTATATGTCTAAATGTATATTAATAAAAATCTGATTAACAAATATACATAATTTTCACCCAGCTACATCATGGTGTTGAATAAGACTGTATAATCTGTTTCACACATTCATATTGCAGTACTATATATTACAGAAACCCCTTAGAGAGCTTTTACACTGTCAATAATCGATAGATCATCATTTGAAGGTCACAGATGATGCAATAAACCATAGCCTTACACGAACAAGTGACGTCACCAAAGCAGAGTTAGTTATGATGTGATATTGACGTGTTGAATGAGTGTTTGTATCTCCTGCGGCGCTTCATTTGCACTAGAAAGCTAAAGCTGTGCTGCTGTGACAAAAACAGCGCGCTAGAAATGGCACTACACGCCAATCTGAATGCCGGACCATCTTCTCTAGCATCCGTCTCTCCTGACAGGGCATCAGGAATAATAAAGAGTGATCCCGAGGGAAGGCACGGCTCAGACCTCTGATGGAAATGAGGATTTCTGCAGTCGCCGGCTAAAAAGATGTGATAAACGCCTCAGTCTCGGGTCAGAGACGCGGTCAGAGAAAGAGACAATCTCTGGCTGATTGTATTCTCAAAGCTGCTTTGTTTATGGCCTCTGGTTTGAACTAATGAATATGTTTTCATTTAGAGGAATGTTTATCACAGCAGGTTCACACAACCATGACTTGTTTTCACAATTGCAGTTTTGGTTGTGAAAGGTTTAAAGTATAGGGATGCACCGATACCATTTTTTGAAGATCGAGTACGAGTACCGATTCATTAATTTTTTTGTACTCACCAATATCGATGCCTTTTTTTGGATGTGGCAGTAATAGTTTTCTAGTAATAAATTCAAGTAATCGTTTAAAACATTCTAGTTAACCTATAGAGGTTGGAATTATGTCACAACCATCGCAATGTATTCTGGGTGTTTAGGACAAGAGAACTGATTCCCATTGATCTCTATTGATTTTTGTATCATATATACACTAATCAGCAATAAACTGTAAGTGCTCGTACTACAGGTAATGAAGAAAATCATACATGGAGATGTTTTCTTGCTACAGCTTGTTGATTTCTTGTCAGTTACGAACAAACCTGTCCATTTGTTTGATCTGCGCTCTGAATCCTCCCCCTCTGTGTTTGTACTCAGCTTCTCCAGTTCACCGTTGGAGACATCTCAGGCTCTATTTTAACGATCTAGGCACAAAGTTTAAAGCGCATGGCGCAAAAGCATTAAGAATGTGTCCGAATCCCCAATTTTAAGGACAGAAAAATAAGCTCTGCGCCCCGGCGCATGGTCTAACAGGATTGTGCTTATTCTCTTAATGAGTTATAGGTGTGTTTTGAGCATAACGTGCATTAAACCAATCAGAGTCTCATCCCCCATTCCCTTTAACAGTCAGTTGTGTTGCGCCGTGGCGCATTTGCTATTTACATGGCGGACTTTGTAAGAGAAAAAACTGAAAGAAAAAACTGAACGCTTCACTTGCGAGAAAACAGTTAAACAGACCATCTGCAGCGTGAAGATAAAGAATGAGCCTCCTCCATTCAGCCTCTTTACTTTATCTTTACTTTACTTTTACTCTTTATGGCTTTTCATTGAGTAAGGAAACGGTGCTGTACCCACTCCACTGAAGACATCCATTAGCCTACATATTTAATTTCATTTGTTAAGCACAAAGATTTGTTTCAAAACTTTTTCTAAATTCAATCTAATTTCCAGCAAACAAATAAATAAACAATAATAACGAAGTGTGGTCAGAGTTATATCCAAACACTCATGCTATTCTATTCATATGGTGATGCATATGTCTCCAAAACCCGACAGGTGGACAAATCTAAACTTGTTTTTATTAAAACAAATATAAATATGCATATAAAAAAATAATACTGCTAATAATAATAACATTATACAAAAGCAAATTGTCATGAATAAACTTTATTAGGCCCCCACAGATAAAGGTATGGAGGCAGTGGTTTTTATATTTATGTAGAAAATAATAATTTTTTGACATTTTAACCCTTTCATTTTTTCATATGTAAAGATATTTGTGTAATGCTCTACATCATGTGTATATTAAGCAATGTGTAAGCGTTTGAACCCACACAGACGCATAACTAACGCGCTCTGCGCTAGACTTTAGACCTGCTTTTTAAACCGGAACACCCCTGAGTCCACAAAGTGGTACAAAATAAGTTGGTGAAAATAGCAACAAAATTGCGCCAAACACGTTTTGCCTTATTGTGTCCGGTGTATGATAGGGCCCAGAATGTTATGAAATGCATATTATCAGCCTCTCAGACAAAGGAAAAGCATTTATAAAGGTAAATACACGTTGGTTTATTGTGTTCTGAGTGTTTGTGAGGTGTTTTTCAAAAGATATTACTATAATATTGCCATTTTTTTCTGTTGTAAATTTCCACTTGTTTACATTGAGCACTCCTGTGTTTGTCCACAAACATGGCCAACCCCAACCTGCCATGATGTAGATTCCCAAGCTCTATTGCTAATATTTGTCAAGTTTTATCTGTACAACAAATACTGAAAAATACAACTAATGGATTATTTAAAAGTGAACTAACATACTGTTTTGAGACTCTTAAAGATAGGAGGAATAAAAAAACTAAATGATTGTAGTTCCTGATATCATTCTATTGATTGTAACATATCCCCCTAACCTGATTTTTATTAAACTTTTTTAATAGAGTATTTCTGTATATATGATTGCTACTCTTATGCTTCTGTTAAGGTACTTGTTTAATATAATATACACTCACCATAAATAAATAAAAATCCTATAGGGATGCACCAATACCAATTTTTTAAAGACAGAGTAAGAGTACGTTTTTTTTTTTGACTTGACGATACCGATACCTTTTTTAAGGGGGATGTGGCAGTTATCCAATTGATGACTTTTTTTTTCTGCTTAACACAATCCCATTCGCACACATTCATTCACTATGGCCAATTTAGTTCATCCAATTAACCTATAGCGCAGTGGTCTTCAACCACCGGGCCGCAGACCGGAGTAAGAAACAGACATCTTTGTCAACAAATTAGGTGAATCCACCATGTCTGTGCAAGGAGATCAACTGGAGATCTTTCGCATATCACGTCTTTTCTAGAGTTTGCGCAAGTTCATTATTTCCAATGGAGGTGCACGGCTTGCCCGCACAAGTGGCATGATGCGCTCGCATCTTCCAGACACACCTAGTTAAATGAATGCCGCAAACGCACCACGAGTCACATGACAAGAACTGACCGATCCCCTTCAGCTTGTATGGAATATACACATTTCAGTAGACTAAATATCTCAGACAAACACAACACCCAAACACTGCAGTGCTTTGTAATTTTCTCCATAAATAATACTTGTATCAGAGTGACAGCAATGTTTTGTCAGCTTGTCAAACAACCGCCCCCCACCCCCGGTCCATGGTAAAATGATCAAGCATTGACCGGTCTGCGATGATTAAAAGGTTGGGGACCACTGCTAAAGCGCATGTATTTGGACTATGGGGGAAACAAGAAAACCACACCAACACGGGGAGAACATGCAAACTCCACACAAAAATGCCAACTGGCCCAGCTGGGACTCAAACCAGCAATCTTCTTGCTATGAGGCGAAAGTGCTAACCACTTTTTTCAAATAATTTAAAAATGTAATTTTACTCCTATAAAAAGTACTGCTTTTTATACCTCCTCTTGAAATGAGCCACGTCTCTAAATTAAGTTGTTTTTAAAATAATTTAATAGAAACCCTTACTCTGAGGCTATAACAATGTTAAGATTTAGGTCATTATAAACCAATATTTAATACAAAACAGATTGATTGATGTTTCTATCTTTGTCAATCACTCTGATTGCATTGACTTGAGTGCTTTCTGTTTGACATTTCTGAGCGTGACAGTATAGTGGATAATTCCACATACACTGTAATGATTTGTTTTTAAAGATACGTTTTCAATTAAAGGAGCAACTTGATCATTTTATAAAGTATGCATTCACATGTGTTATTTTCGCCAGAGGAAAGACAAAAAAAAATATCACAGTAGATGAGAAACCGATTGCTCTTTGTGACGTTTTGTAAAATGTACTAACAAAGAACTGCACACATGCAGACATTATAACAATCTATTGATAAACACCCTCATTGTCCGCCATTACTGATCCATGCTGCTGCGATCTGTTGATTAAAGATCGAGCTGAACTTAGGGAGGAAGAGGCGATCACGCTGTAAAACTAATCTTATTAGTTGAATCAAATGAACTTTTCTAGTCATCTTAACCTACATAAATCAAACTGATTCAAATATTAAAGTAAACTTTGCATAAAAATGTTGTTGAAACCTGATTAACCTATTAAAATAAGTCAAAGCAACATATAAAATATTTGTCTTGACTGTTTGTCATTACATTTTTTATTACAGTGTGTGTACAGTTTGCAATAACTAGTGATCCTGCAATTTCAGGCATTTAAGTGGCACCGAATTAAGGTACCGAACCATAGTTGTCATCAATAATGTGTACATATTTCCACACTGCCAATCTTTACATTGTGTTTCTTGCTGCTGGAGCTTCTGTGTCAACTGAATAAGTTTTGTCAGTGACATCACCGGGTATCAGTCTTTAGTATTGGTGTGTTTTCACGAGTACATGAGCTCGGTATTGGTGAATCCCTAGTGTAAAGCGAATGGCTGAATGCAAACAATCTCAGGGATGCGTTTTCCAAACAACGACACAACTCATGCCTGAACTATCATAGTACAATGCATAGTTTGGGAGATGAATGATGTAGTGAAGTGTTTCCCAAAACCGTAGTTGTTCTGTCACAGATCTGTCATTTGAACCATGTTGGTTATAATGTAAAACGTCCGTAATGATGCTCTAAATGAAGCAACTTTTTTAGAGAAAATCTGAGTAAAATGTGGTAAATTTGAAAAGACGCAGAAATAGTTATTAAAATATTGACAGACGGCACTGAAGGCATGAACACTAAGATAACTTTAGAGATGTACAAGTGTTCACAAATCCTTTTGGATTCATAAAATATGAACATCATGTATTTTATTTTTCAGTAGTGAGCTTAATAGACTTTTACTCAACGGAAGAAAAGTATATTGTTGATATAATCAGGAGAAAGAGCTTTACGTCAGAACTCAAATCTCCAGCATTACAGCTCAAGCAAAGATGCGATTCTGTTTACTCTCATTCTCAGGCAACTGTTATTAAATCTTCGCAAATAATAGGCAAGAAGAGAACGGATGAGATTTAATCTGATGAAATTGTGGGGTTGCAGTTTGCAGACATTAGGATGATTTGACAGGCAAATTACTGCATGTACTCTATAGGAAAGAAATGGTTCCTGTTTCACCAAAGACTCCTCACAATCACATCATCCAAGTCACCCGCCCTTGGGGAGAAATCTACAAATGCAAATAAACACAAGCTGACCCTTCTGTTCCCCATGGACGCTCCTGATGTGGGTCTTCATGGCTCAGTAATGCATGATCATTGAAGCAGAGCCTGTCAGAACAGCACCAGGAGCCCACATGGAGATCCGGCTCATTAATCTGCCAGTAGATGCAGCTCTGGACCTGTCACTGATCACATTCACAATTCCCAATGAATCTCCCACTCGTGAAAAGCTTCACTGTCACTCAGATAAAAGGACTGGGTACAATTATACGCATTCATGTTTTGTCTGCTGTTGTCTGGGGAGACAATTTTAATTTTCTTTTCTTTTTTTCAGGTTACAATCAAGTTTAGAAAGCTAAATATATCCAGTTGAAAAGATCAGGCTAAACTTACAATGCTGATTTTAACAATGCTTGGCAACAGTACACTGAAAAATGTCAAATGTACTTAATTTGTCTTCCACAAGTTACAGTTGGCAACAGTACACAGAAAAAAAAGTCAAATGTACTTAATTTGTTCTCCACAGATCTAATTTGGTTTACTAAGTTGTTTACTGAGTTATGTAAAAAAGTAACATTGACATATTTACATACATATTTATACAACAGTTCTGTTTGGTTCTTGAATCTGATTGGCTGATAGCCGGGCGATATTATGCCAGTAACAGCACTCATCCAGCTTCTTCATCCTTCACCCTTGTGTATTACTCCACAAACATACAGTAACAAGCAGAGGACACTCTACAGTTTGACAAATATTGCTACTGTTGTTGGACAACATAATGTGCTTTTGAGGCTTTTCAGGCAAGAATGAAGTTGCTTAGATTCCAACTATGCAGTTTATTTATAAAGATAGTGCCTATTTTTAAATATTTATAATTTCTGAGAAACAGCACGTTGGCGGCCATTAGCCTGTCATTGAGCAGACCAAAGATAGTCGACGTTGTTCGTCCACAAGATAGCGACAGAGACCGCATAATAAGCCCTTGGAGGAGGAAAAATCCAGCTGAATTTTAAACTACTGCTGATCAAATATTTATTTAACTGGTAAGTGACTTTCTAAGTCAATCTCTCTTTTTTGTATGTTGTAGTGCTGTATTTATACCATAGTAATTGTAGTGTATTGAGTGTGAGATGGGACTCATCTTAAAGTTTTAAAACCGGAGATGGTCATCTGTTTCTAATGAGTCTCTACTACAGACTAGTTCAGTAAACAGAAAGAAAGAAAAAATGCCCGCATGTGTTTAGTGTTTTCCTTATCACAAACACAACAGTAATCTGGTAGTGATTGCGTTGCTTTGGCTGTTTCTGGATTAATTAGTGTGATATACTGGTTGCAACAGAGAAATACTGGGAAATCTTTGTAGACTAATGGCATTTCATGTCGTTCAGCCTTATAATCTTAAAATGTGAGCAAAATCAGCCGTTTTGTCATCACTTTAGACATTACGCTAGACAATCATTCAAATACTAGCTTTAAAGTGACATTGGTGAAGTAGCAACAGTTCCTGCGGTTCGGATGTCAGCTGCAGATGTGAATCAGTAGTGAAAGAAAGTAGTCCCTCTTACAAAAGAATTTTGAGACTCTCCATGTTTGATTTTCTTTTTTATATACACGATTATGCTGTCGAACTGTTGTACAGTATAAATGCAATCTCACATTTATAGCAGTGCGATGTGGCTGTATATCGTCACTTGTGGGACACAAAGGCACTCCTCTCCATAAAAATGTCTCTCCGTTAAACAGAAATTGGGGAAAAAAAATAAACAGGGGGGCTAATAAATCAGGGGGTTGAATAATTCTGATTGCAACTGTATGTATATATATATATATATATATATATATATATATATATATATATATATATATATATATATATATATATATATATTTATCAGAATATATAGAATATATATTTGTCAGAATTATTAGCCCACCTGAATTATTAGCCCCCCTGTTTATTTTTTCCCCAATTTCTGTTTAACGGAGAGAAGATTTTTTCAGCACATTTCTAAATATAATAGTTTTAATAACTCATCTCTAATAACTGATTTATTTTATCTTTGTCATGATGACAGCAAATAATATTTTACTAGATATTTTTTAAGACACTTCTACACAGCTTAAAGTGACATTTAAAGGCTTAACTGGGTTAATTATGTTAGCTAGGCAGGTTAGGGTAATTAGGCAAGTTATTGTATAATGATGTTTTGTTCTGTAGACTATCGAAAAAAAATATAGCTTAAAGGGGCTAATCATTTTGCCCTTAAAATGGTGTTTAAAAAATTAAAAACTGCTTTTATTCTAGCTGAAATAATACAAATAAGACTTTCTCCAGAAGAAAAAATATTATCAGACATTCTGTGAAAATCTCCTTGCTCTGTTAAAAATCATTTGGGGAATATTTAAAAAAGAAAAAAAAAATCAAAGAGGGGGTTAATAATTCTGACTTCAACTATATACGGTATATCTATATATATATATATATATATATATATTATATTAATAATTATTAGCCCTCCTTTTTTTTTTTTTTTGAAAATATAATAAAATCTAGATAATGTAAATCCAAATATAACATAGTGATACATGCAAAATACCATAGTGTTGAGTCTTTTATATTTAATTTTAGTAAAGTTTTACATTTCCTCAAAAAATCATTGTAAACAAAACAAACAATTCCAAGCAAAAATATACTTATATAATTTCAAATAATGGTATAAAATGTACTATAGTAATTTCCTATTTCTTTGAGTCCAGTTAATGGAGTTAAAAAGTAGGCTGCTATGTGGCTTATTGCAAATTTAAAACATTTGGAACAAGTTTATTATTGGCTGTTTTGTCAAACAAGATCTCGCAACACAAATTAGTGAATATTTGGCCCAATCCCAATTCTATTTTTGTACCCCTACCCCTTCCCCTTCCCCTTGGCCCTTACAACCGAGGGTTAAGGGGAAGGGTTACAAAACTTATCCCTAAGAATTGGGACAGCACTTCAACACCTGCACACGTCATCATATGTCATCGCGATCTCTTGCTTCATATGAGATCAGACGATCACGATCATGTAGTTATTCCAGTTGTGTTACTTTTTGGTGTTTATCATCAGGAAATCACTGAAGGCATATATTATGTTAGCATAACAATCTAATGTGGCAATAAGATCGTAACTATACTGTGCATTCACACAGTGGCCGTATTCATCTATGTAAACACACGAAAACAACATCAACATTATATCAGACACTGTAAAAAGCTCATTGTCAGCCACTATACTGCTCTGACAGGGTGTTCGAGTGTCATCGAGTGACAAAATGTTGTGGGACTGCTTTACAAGAGTTATGATTATGGATTATAGATCGCAAAATTTGTCGTTTTTTTTTTTTTTGCGTTTTTTTTAAAAAGCATGATGGTAAAACATGAACCCGGTTATGAATATATTAAAACGTGTGTTTGTTTTCGTAAAAATTCATAATAATGACAAAAAATACTAATTTGTGGATCTCTTTACTTTCGGGTGCAGTGAAACTGCCGTTGTTGCAGGTGTATTCTGGGAAATTTTCTCACCCCTACGTTTCGAGTGTGCTCCTGAAAAATCTTCGGTCTAAGGGGTGTATACCCCTTGCCCTTAGCCCTACGCCTTCAAGCTAAAGAGAATTGGGACACCACTACCCCTTGACAGGAACGTGCAAATTGAGGGGTAAGGGGAAGGGCTAAGGGGTAGAATTGGGATTGGGCCTTTATCTCATCCCCTGTTATTTCTCACACTACTTGCTCTTTCTGAGAGTAAATTTGGTTGTTGATTGCAGTTGTCACACCTATAAATTACTACACTGTGTGTGTTCAAAACACAATTAAGAAATAAAGGTGAATAAAAACAAGCCCATAGCAAACTCAAACCAAAATCTTAGTCATAAGTAACAACGGTATAAGCCATTTGTACCTGCCAATTGTATCAATTGCTAAATAAGCATTGTTTATTAGAAGTAGACATGGCAACATTGTAAGAAATCATGAAATATAATTAGATGTAACTTATTAGAGTTGCCAGATTTTGCAAGAAAAAAACACACCCAGAATGTACACTCTTTATCAGACAAATCAGCTATAAAGCAAAATACCACAATATACACTTCATTATTTTATTAACTCCACAAACTGGATGCATTACTTCCAATACTGTTTAATATGCATTGTGTATTATAAGTAGATATGGCAACATTTGCTACAAAGCAGCTTCCAATCATAAATTAAACATGATGGCTCGGTCAGTGGTATGGAGGAAAAAAATAAAAATAAACAATGCATAACATTATAAAAACTGTAATAATGCATTTAAAAAAATTAACGACCAGAAAAGTGCTTACAGTAAATGCACATTGCTGAACTTACATATTTTAAAAAGCCTCCATTAGTATTGACTTTTTTGGTCTACTGTGCTTTTAAAAAATGTTGTTCATCGTTTTTTCTTCTTTCTTTTTTTTTTTTTTTTTTTACTTTTGATTGACATTGATTGTTTTCACTCACAATGAGAAGTTTATTTATAGACTAATTTCGAGAGGATCACGTGATTATGATTGAACACGGCTGGTTACGCATTAACCATGTATGACCAGCCAATCAGACGATCCCTAACCCACTATAAAGAGCCAGGGTTTCTTACTACAGTCATCTTCGTTTTGAAGAATCCCCCCCCCCCCCCCCCCCCCCCCTTCACCCCTTCTCCTCCACCTTTCTTTTCATAGGGCGGCACGGTGGACCAGTGATTAGCACTGTTGCCTCACAGCAAGAATGTCACTGGTTCTAGTCCTTAACAGACTGGCTGTCGTTTCTGTGCGAAGTTAGCATGTTCTTCCGTGCTCGCGTGGGTTTCCCCCGGGTTCTCCGGTTTCCTCCCACATTCTAAAAACATGCACCACAAGTTAATTGATCAATCAAACTAGTCAAACTTTTATCTATCAGCATATCTCTTTATAGCAATTATTTTCTGTCATCAACTCTTATCAAAAGGGGGGAGTTCTCGAGATCTACCTGAGCTCAAAGCTCCCCTCTCGCCCTGCAAACGGGAGGGAGCCCAGGGCTCAAGGACCTTTTGGGCTCAGAGCTCTCTCCCGGGACAGCATGCCAAACTTGCTTTATAATCAATCATCAGCTAAGTATGAACTCTTGAAACATTTTTATGTTACAGAGAAGAGGCACAACATGTGATGTCATCCGACGCTGAGCAGACGTTTTGGGGTTGAATCATAAATTTGTGTTCATTTATGCATCTAATGGTGAGTGAGAAAAACAGTGCATTAACATGTTATAAAAACATCTGCCAAAAAAAGACTTATTTTAAGTCTTAACTCATAAATAAAATAAATATAACTAAATAATAAATAAATAAATAACATAAATAAATAAAAAATAAATAATTAATAAAAATAAATAATTAATAAAAATAAATAATAAAAAATATAAAAAAATAAAAATGAATAATTAAAAATAATTAATTAAAAATAAATAATTAAATAAATAAATAAATAAATAAAATAAAAAAATAAGTATTAGCTCATTAAAGTAATATCTGGCAATGCATCTAATGGAAAGAACAACAGTTCATTAACGTTACATAAACATCTGCCAAAAAAAAACTTATTTTAAGTATTAACTCATGAATAAAAAAATAAACACAACTAAATAATAAATAAATAAAAAGCTTAAATAATTAATAAATAAATACATAAATAAAAAACAAATAAGTAAATAAATGAATAATAAAAAAATAAATAAATAAATAAAATACAATAAATAAATAAGTAGTAGCTCATTGAAGTAATATCTGACAATGCATCTAATGGTGAGTGAGAACAACAGTGCATTAACATGTTACATAAACAGCTGCCAAAAAAGACTTATTTTAAGTATTAACTCATAAAAAAAATAATAATAAACACAACTAAATAATAAATAAATAAAAAGCTTAAATAATAAATATATTAAAAACAAATAAGTAAATAAATAAATAATTGAAAAATTGAAAAAAAATTAATAAATAAATAAAAATGAATAAATAAATAAATAAATAAATTAACATGTTACATTAACTTCTGCGAAAAAAATACTTATTTTAAGTCTTAACTCATAAATAAAAATAAACACAAATAAATAATCAATAAATAAAAAGCTTAAATAATAAATAAATAAAAAACAAATAAGTAAAGAAATATATAATTATTAAAAAATAAACAAAATAAATAAATGAATAAAAATAAATAAATAAATAAATAAAAATGAATGAATAAATAAATAAATAAATAAATAAATAAAATACAATAAATAAATAAGTAATATCTGGTAATATCTGGCAATGCATCTAATGGTGAGTGAGAACATCTGTGCATTAACATGTTACATAAACATCTGTCAAAAAAGACTTATTTTAAGTCTAAACATAACTAAATAATAAATAAATAAATAAAAAACATAAATAAATAATAAGTAAATCAATTAATCAATAAATAAATAAAATACAATAAATAAGTATTAGCTCATTAAAGTCATATCTGGCAATGCAGGTAAATAATTCATAATTTATAAATAAATAAACCAAAAAACTCAAATAAACAAAATGTTGTTTGTTGAATTGGGTTTGCAAACAAAAAAAGATGTAGATATTTTCTGAGTGAGGTCAGGATTTTGAAATGTTGCGAGGCCTGTTATCAGCTATAATGGATAGTCATCAAAGTCAGCGTTTTAGTCACATCTTTCAAGAGCATCAGTCCTCCACGTCTTATTTAAAATGTCTGGTATCAAATACCCTGTCTGGCAGCCTAAACCCAGATGAAACCAGAGTCCGACAGATGTCTTCCCTCTTCCACCACAGCTGCCATGCTTTAGTACGTGCCCTTCATGTCCTGAATTTTTCTATTTGTCACTCCTGTCCAAATGTCAGAGCATCATGCTGACTATCAGGAATGGTCTTTTCTTCTTGCAGCTTTTAATGACTTCATGGGCGGCACTGAGAGGAGCCTTTTAGGTAAAGCATGCTGTACTATTGGTCTCATAAGATTCTCATCTGGACTTTGGGCTGCCATTTTATTATTTTGATGTTTTTTTAAAGAACTGCTGTACCTGTTTTGCTGTGTGTAAGGACTCATTGCATGCATCTTTGATGATTGGGTGATGGAACTACTTTCTGACAAACATCCAAGTTCATTCTGTCATGTAGATCTATAAGAGGATCAACTTCTGTTGCAGAACACTGTAAAAAAATTGTTGGCCCAACATCCATTACTTATCAAGTATCAAGAATGTTGGTTAAACAACAGCAACAACAAAACGTTTTACAGCTATTTTAGGTTTACTTAAAATATATTGGTTTGTTCAAAAAATGTTAATTAAAAGTTATCATCAATATATGCATAAAAAGAATACAAAAAACAAACAAAAAAACAACTAACATTACAGTTACAGGATGAAATTAAGTAAACCTAACTGTTTTTGTTTTGTTTTGTTTTTTACTGTTAGCTGCCATTGATTTAAGTAGTATTTGTATTTCTTATTATGGAAGTCCATACAGGTTTCCAACATTCTTATTTTGTTATTTTTATTTATTTATTTATTTATTTATTTATTTATTTATTTATTTATTTATTTATTTATTTTTATTTACTTATTTTTAATTTACATATGTTTATTTATTTATTCATAAGTTTTTATTTATTTATTTATTTTATTTTATTTTTCATTTTTTAATGTTATTTATTTGTTTATTTTTTATTTATTTATTTGTTTGTTTTTTATTTATTTATGTTTTTATTTATTTATTTTTTTTATTTATTTATTTTTCATTTTAAATGTTTATTATTTATTTATTTGTTTGTTTGTTTGTTTGTTTGTTTTTTATTTATTTGCTTGTTTGGTTTTTGTTATTTATTTATTTTATTTATTTAATTATTTTTATTTATTTTATTAACTTGTTTGTTTTTCATTTACGTATGTTTATTATTTATTTATGTATTTATTAGTTTTTATGTATTTATTTGTTATTTATTTGTTTGTTTTTTATTTATTTATTTGTTTGTTTTTATTTATTTATTGATTTATGTTTTTATTTTAATTTTAATTAATTAATTTATTTATTTATTTGCTTGTTTTTTATTTATTTGTTTGTTTGGTTTTTATTATTTATTTATTTTATTTATTATTATTATTATTATTATTATTTACTTATTTATTTTTCATTTACGTATGTTTATTATTTATTTATTTATTAGTTTTTATTTATTTATTTATGTTATTTATTTGTTTGTTTTTTATTTATTTATTTGTTTGTTTGTTTTTATTTCTGTTTTTATTTATTTTTGTATTATTATTTTTTATTTATATTTTTTATGTTTTTTAATTTGTTTTTTTTTTCTTTTTTTTTGCTATTATTTATTTATTTATTTTTATTTTATTTTTTTTACTTATGTTTTTATTTATTTATTTAATTGATTAATTAATTCATTCATTCATTCATTCATTCATTCATTTATTCATTTTTGCTCAAAAGAACAAAAAAACACCTCAAACTGGTTTGGAACAAGTAAAGGATGAGTAAATGATGACAAAACTTTAATTTTTGGTTAAAAAACTACTTTTCTATTCAACATTTCCTAATAGTTTTTTCTTCTTTTTTTTAAATTTTTCAGAATGAGTCGCATACACAGTAATGATTAAAACACAAACATTATACAGTATGTAAGGCGAAAAAGAAAAGACAAAACTATTAAAAATAGCAGTGGGGTCTAATTCCAGGTCAAGACAGGTCAAAAGGATTTCCCAGAGTTTTTGAAATGACTTACCTGTAGATTTACCTTTTAATATATGTCCAATCTTTTCCATAATTATGTTTTTTTTTTTATTTTTTTTTTTATCAGGTTTATCCTTGACAAGAAGGGGTTGTGCCCCGATCCATTTATTTCTAAATAATTTCCTCCCCAGCATCAGCAAAGGTTTAAAGACATCTGAATGTTCTAAAAAAATGAGGGGGGTGACATTTAGTTGCATTTTGTTGCATGATGTTAAATTTTGGACGTTGATGTGAAACAGTGTTATTTATTTTATGGGGATACATAAGCTCTGTGTACAATATTAAATTGCTAATAGCTTTTTTCTAACAAAATAAAAAGCTTTGTATTAGTAACACTTGACTTACAATGAGGAAGGGATCAAGCAATTCATTAAAAGTCATTTTGGATGAAAGAGTAAAAACAAAAGTAAAAGGCACCTTTCCACCACAAATGAACATAAGTTAATTTTAAGCGTGCTGTCACTTTTGAATTTGAATTCGGACATCAGCTTTGAAACTTACAAGGAAAAAAATATTGCTGTTGAGGATATATTGATATTTTCCTCCTCTCCGTCAGTCTAGTGATGGTGGAGCTGCAATTGTGCTGTTTTGCGCTCTCTCTTGTGGTCAGCTAATGAGATCTGCAGGCTAAAGGGACTATAGACTGAAATTGCGTTTTTCCAGCAGTGATATACTGGCTGTCACAACAATCAGCGATGGTCACTCATGTTAGCACATGTATTCCTCAATATTGTTTTACAGGCAACCAAGAGCAGCAAATCAACTATACACTCTAAAAAAATACGGGTTGCCTGACACTTTTAAGTTGACCGGTAACACTTTAGTTTAAGTACCAATTCTCACTATTTACTAGTGGCTTATAACCTGTCTGTTTTTAAGATATATGCTGTTTATTAGTACTTATAACGTACATTTTCATTCATTCATTCATTTTCTTTCGGCTTAGTCCCTTTATTAATCAAGGGTCGCCACAGCAGAATGAACCGCCAACTTATCCAGCATATGTTTTATGCAGCGGATGCCCTTCCAGCAGCAACCCATAACTGGGAAACACCCATACACTCCCATTTACACCCATACACCATGGACAATTCAGCTTATCCAATTCACAAATAGTGCATGTCTTTGGACTGTGGGGGAAACTGGATCACCCGGAGGAAACCCACGCCAACACAGGGAGAACATGCAAACTCCACACAGAAATGCCAACTGACCTAGTCGAGCCTCGAACCAGAGACATTCTTGCTGTGAGACATCGCTACTCACTGCACCACCGCGCCGCCCTAAAGTACATTTTCTGCATGCATTTTTTTAATCTAATCCTAACCCAACTACTAACTTAATAACTTAAAAAAACAGCAAAATATGAGTTTATTGAGCTAAAAAGTCCAAGTTAATAGCCTGTTAACCAGAATTTCATCTTAAAATACAATGTGCCCAATTCATCTTATAAGTAATTTTAACTTAAATGACATTTCACTGATGTGAAACAGCTTGAATAACTTATAAAATGAAGTTACAAACATGATTGACTTAAGTTAAACTTAACATACAAGCATGTTGTAATTACTGTATATTGTGATCAAACCACTTTTCTTTTAAATATTTGTTTTATTTGGCTGATTTATGTGTTTTGATAATGCAATATTACCTGTAGGTGAAAGAAGATCAGTTGAACTGTGAAAGTGTTGGTGAAAAAAAAATTGAATTAAAAAAAGTACATAACATTGTGTAAAATTACCTTTCACAGCTGAAATTAGTATGTTTTTGTTTTCTTGTCCATTTGTTTAAACAAACATATAAATGAGTAAAATTATGAAATATTATATTATTACAATTAAAATTTAAAATAAATAATTTCCATTTGAGGCAACGCAGTGGCGCAGTAGGTAGTGCTGTCACCTCACAGCAAGAAGGTCGCTGGTTTAAGTCTCGGCTGGGTCAGTTGGCATTTCTGTGTGGAGTTTGCATGTTCTCCCTGCATTCATGTGGGTTTCCTCTGGGTGCTCCGGTTTCCCCCACAGTCCAAAGACATGCGGTACAGGTGAATTGGGTAGGCTAAATTGTCCGTAGTGGATGAGTGTGAATGAGTGTGTGTGGATGTTTCCCAGAGATGGGTTGCGACTGGAAGGGCATCCGCTGCGTAAAAACGTGCTGGATAAGTTGGTGGTTCATTCCGCTGTGGCAACCCTGGATTAATAAAGGGACTTAGCCGAAAAGAAAATAAATGAATGAATTTCCATTTGAATATATTTTAAAAAGGGGTTTGCTTTGTGTGAATCAACACGTAATCATGATGATTTTCAGCGTCATCACTCTTCACATATTTTATTATTTATTATGTAATTATTAAAATATATTATTGAAAATCATGCTGCTTCGTATGTGTGTGGAAACTGATACAACATTGTTTATTAAAAAATTAAATAAAAAAAGATTACTCCCAGTGTTGAATTGTGGCAAGAAGGGCATCCATCGGTAAAACAATTGCCAGCGAATTTGGTGGTTCCTTTCACTGTGGCGACCCCTGATCGAAGCACGGAATGAGTCTAAAAAAAGTGAGTGAGTAATTTATTATTTTATCACTATAATGGAATCCATTTTTTTTTATTTTAGTTAAAGTGGACCTATTCTGCCCCTTATAGCAAGATGTAAAATCAGAGTATGAAATGTTTCAGCTCAAAATACCACCCAAATAATGGTATATAACCCTTTGAAACTGACCCTTTTTGTAACCAGGGGATTTTGACACTGACAACAGGGTGCGGATCCAAATGCAGGTTTAGTGGCAAGGTCAGGTAAGCAGTGGTCAAAACAGGATCAAACAGATGTATATGGGCAATCCAGAGTCGTAGTCGTAATAGCAGGCAGCAATACAGGATTAAACAAATAAACAAGGTGAGAATCAAAAACAGAGGAAAACAAGACAAAGGAAAACGCGTTGTAATGTCACTAAAACAGTAAACAAGACTCAGCAACAGTGTTAGTGTTTGTGCTCCTTATGTAATGCATAAATCAGTCCTTGACCAGCTTCAGCTGTGGGATTGTAATCAATGGTGACTTGGAGCAGGTGAGTGTGTGTGGCATGACTGGGTTTTGTAGTCCATATGAGGCAGGATTTGTAGTCTTATGTGTTTGTGAATGTATTCCAGCGATTATGACACTTTTAGGCTTTGATGCAAATTGTGTCATTTTGGTGAATGTCGCTTTAAATTCAAATGAGATTGTGCTCTTTTCAAAAGAGGGCGGAGCTACAAATGCCTATGCATCACCATAGCAGCAGATTCAAAACAGGACTAATGTTATCTCTGTAAAAAACTGAAAATGGCAAAAGAAGTATCTCAAAAAAACATTTATGATTCACATTTATAATCCCCCTAATCGCTGACATCAATTATCTTCAGCAGGTACAATGTGAAAACTAATGGCAGATGGCAGCTTATGCTAATGAGGGAGAGATCGTCACTACTGGGTGGGGCTTTCTCACTCTGATGACTCATACAAGGGAAGAATGTCAATCAGAGTGTTTCTGCAGACTGTTTTTATCAAGTGTGATTATAAGAAATTAAATGAATACATTTTTATCATTAGAGGCTGAACCCCTAATAAAAGTGATATTTGCATAATAGGCACCCTTTAAAAGAGCTGTCACATTCATGTTGATACATATGTTAATCTATACAGCATACAATGTGACATTTTGTGTTTTTCCTCAACATTTTCACTATACTTAGTCCTTCTTCCAGATGTTGCCTTTGGAACGAGAGGCCGTAATTATTGTAACCGTATATTTTCAGTGATACTCACGGACATCACCAACCTCCAGACCTGTACGATGTAGCTATTGGGAAATGTGGCTGGAAATCTTAGACTTGAACACATTCTGATGGCAAATATTTATGAATGACAGATCGCTAGGCTATATGGTTGCAGAAAATCTTTACGGAAAGGAACATGAGCCCGGGACAGGATCATAGGCCCTGCGGAGGCTGAAGAAACTCAACCACAGATATAGACACACCGACAACCTCCAAGATTAATGTGTTTCCTGCTTTCATAGCTCACAGATAAGAGCGCCACAGTCTGCTAGTGCTTGTCATTTTTATGGAATATGATATAATAATGTGCTGCATTATCATATGGAAGAAAATAGCGCAAGATGATGCATGAAACTCAGTCGCAAGAGGCTGGTTTCAGGTTGGTTGGGTGTCTTGTAATGCATTTCCCAAAAACACTGTTAGCAAACTAAGATCGCAAGTCTAGTCGGTGTTTCCCAAATCCAACGATCCAGCAAATATTCGCAAACAGTGTCACAAACTTGTGTGAATTACACTGAAAAAACACACTTTTTTTGTTGTTTGTTCACACTACTTATTTAAAATTAGCTGAAACAACTCAAATTTTGAAATCATATAGTGTTTAAATACACACACTCTCAGATATTAAGGTACAGGAGCTGTCACTGGGGCAGTACATTTTCAAAAGATACATATTTGTACCTGAAGGGTCCATAATGATACCTCAAAGGTACCTTTTTAGGTACACTTGGGTACTAATATGTACCTTCGAGGTACCTCTGTGAACTCTTTTGGTACAAACATGTTTTTTTGAAAAGGTACTGCCCCAGTGACAGCTCCTGTACCTTAATTTCTGAGAGTGTACTAGAGGCATTATCATATGGAAAAAAATAGCGCAAGATGATACATGAAACTCAGTTGTAAGGGGCTGGTTTCAGGTTGGTTTGGTGTCTTGTAATGCGTTTCCCAAATACATTGTTAGCAAACTAAGGTCACAAGTCTAGTCGGTGTTTCCCAAATCCAACGATCCAGCAAATATTCGCAAACAGTGTCACAAACTTGTGTGAAATACACTGAAAAAACACACTTTTTTTGTTGTTTGTTCAAACTACTTATTTAAAATAAGCTGAAACAACTCAATTTTTGAAATCATATAGTGTTTAAATACACACATTCTCAGAAATTAAGGTACAGGACAGGACCTGTCACTGGGGCAGTACCTTTTCAAAAGATACATATTTGTACCTGAAGGGTCCATAATTATACCTCAAAGGTACTTTTTAGGTACATTTGGGTGCTAATATGTACCTTCGAGGTACCTCTGTGAACTCTTTTGGTACAAACATGTTTTTTTTAAAAGGTACTGCCCCAGTGACAGCTCCTGTAACTTAATTTCTGAGAGTGTACTAGAGGCATTATCATATGCAAAAAAATAGCGCAAGATGATGCATGAAACTCAGTTGTAAGGGGCTGGTTTCAGTTTGGTTTGGTGTCTTGTAATGCGTTTCCCAAATACATTGTTAGCAAACTAAGGTCGCAAGTCTAGGGATTCAGTGTTTCCCAAAGCCAGCGTTTCAGCAAATATTTGCAAACAGTAACACAAACCTGTGTGAATTACACTGAAAAAACACACTTTTTTTGTTGTTTGTTCAAACTACTTATTTAAAATAAGCTAAAACAACTACATTTTTAAAATCATACCTTTTCAAAAGATACATACTTGTACCTGAAGGGTCCATAACAGTACGTCAAAGGTACATTTGGGTACTAATATGTACCTTTGAGGTACCACTGTGAACTCTTTGGGTACAAACATGTATCTTTTGAAAAGGTACTGCCCCAGTGACTGCTCCTGAACCTTAATTTCTGAGAGTACTAGAGGCATTATCATATGGAAGAAATAGTGCAAGATGATACATGAAACTAAGTCGTAAGAGGCTGGTTTCAGGTTGGTTTGGTGTCCTGTAATGCGTTTCCCAAAAACATTGTTAGCAAACTAAAGTCGTAAGTCTAGCGATTCTGTGTTTTCCAAATCCAACAATCCAGCAAATATTCACAAATAATAACACAAACTTGTGTGAATTACAAACTACTTGCTTGTTCAAACTACTTATTTAAAATGAGCTGAAACAACACAATTCTTGAGATTTCGTTGGAACAACATAATTGTTTTATTTTCAATTCATTTAAAGTTGTAAAAGTTTACTTAATTCCTTTATGTTGTCCTAAACCAAGCATTTTTTTACAGTGAAAATACACAAAAATATATTGACCTCGGAAAGGAAAGATGCGTTGTGCCAGGTTTTAGCAAAGTTGCTATTTTCCACCTGCAGAGTTATGTGATGCATTGTGTGTATGCTTTACTAAAAAGATATGTCTTTAATCTAGTTTTGAACTGAGAGAGTGTGTCTGAGCCTCAGGCATTATCAGGAAGGCTATTCCAGAGTTTAGGGGCCATAAATGAGAAGACTCAACCTCCTTTAGTGGACTTTGGTATTCTGGGTACTACCAGAAGCCCTGAGTTTTGAGATCTTAAAGAGAGGGTTAGGTTGTAGCTAAACAGAAGGTTGGTTAGATAAACAGGAGTTAGATTATTTAAAGCTTTATAGATAAGAAGCAATATTTTATAATCAATATGAAACTTAACAGGCAGCCAGTGTGAGGAGGATAAAATTGGGGTGATATGGTCATATTTTTAAATAAAAATAAATCAATTTGCCATTTAAAACATGCAGACTCACTCACATAAAGATTAAACACAGACAAATCAAACAGAAACACCTCAGTGTGTACAAATTTGATTTGACAAAAAAAACCTCCTGATCAGGAGTGAAAACATCTTGCGCTCAATTCTTTTGGCAGAGTATCAACATAGGCTCATTCTGAAAAGAGCCTTGAGTCTGGTAAAGAACAGTTCCAGAAAGCGAGTAAGACAAAAACTGAAGCCAAAAAATAAAATAAACAAGTAAATAACAGGGTGAGAATGTGGTAAAATCTGAAAACGTGGTAAAAATCAGGTGAAGCTTTTGAAAGGTGAGGCTTTTGAAAACTGTCGGTTGGGTTTAGGGAAGTGCGTGGGCGGGTCAATTGGTGCTTTTGAAAACACTATTGGTTGGGTTTAGGGAAAGAGGAAGGTGGGTCAGTTGATCGGTCAGTCAGTCATTTAGTCAGTCGACAGCGGCCTCTGGTGGATTTACGCGAGAACAGCAGGCATGAATGGCACTCGCAAAAGAAATTTGAGATCTGAAAAAGCATACACAGTGGCCTCTGGTGGATTCACAAAAACAAAAACTGCAAAAAAAACGTACCTCTTGGGACATATTTGGCGCTCTCCAGAAGTTTATATAGGGGTACGTTTTTAGAATGAGCCCGAGTTGAAGAGTATTCCGTACTTGTGGCTCTATAAGAAAAGGATGATTGGCCAAAAGAGGTTTTACATCTAGGGACAATACACTCCACTCTTACCATGGAGTGCATCATACGAGATGTTTTCTCTGATGTAGAGTTAAACATTTTCTTAACGAAGGAGCAGCAAGATTATTAATAAATTAAAAAAACAAAGCAAATGTTGAAATATTGATTCATATTATCAAAACTCAAAGGGCTATGTTTTTTTTAAGATATCACAGTGATAGTACAGTCAAGGTTTTTATCATGGATTTTAACTTAACTTAACTTAACTTGGCGTGGATTTCCTTCGAGTGCTCCAGTTTCCCCCACAGTCCAAAGACATGCGCTATAGGTGAATTGAATAAACTAAATTGGCCATAGTGTATGTGTGTGAATGACTGTGTATAGATGTTTCCCAGTGTTGGGTTGCAGCTGGAAGGGCATCCGCTGCGTAAAACATATGCTGGATAAGTTGGTGGTTCATTCCGCTGTGGTAACCCCTGATGAATAAAGGGACTAAGCCAAAGGAAAATAAATGAATGAATAACAAGATGGTCCCAGGCATGTAAAACATCTCTAACAACCCTGGAATCATACAACTTTTTCAGTGCTTGCTTGTATAATGATTCCAGGGGTGTTAGAGATGTTTTACAATTATAGTGTTTAAATACATACTAGAGGCATCATAAGTCAAGGAATCTCTAATTTGTATAAAATTTCTAAGATTGAAATCTCAATATAGTGGTAAGTTTTTTAATATGATTTTTAAAAGGATTGAGTCCAACGTGATACCTAAATATTTAAATTCAGTGACATTTTTATATTTTCTTCATCATATTTGTTCAAACTACTTATTTAAAATGAGTTGAAATAACACAATTCTTAAGTTTTTTGGGGGGGACAACTTAATGGTTTTATACTTAATGCACTTAAATCTCAAAAAGGATTAAGTTAACTTTATTTGTGTTGTGACAACATGAAGGAATTAAGTGTAACCCAGCATTGTTTACATTGCAGAAAAAGTATTAAAATACAACTTTAATGATGTAATTGGTAACAGATTACTTTTTTGAAGTAACTTACTCAACACTTGTGTACATGCTTTCTGGAGTGCCATCAGGGAACCCACCTACAGTAATAAAAAGCAAAACATCAGCGTTATTTTAAGTGTCATGTTAGTTGTTTACAGCAATAACTGGACATTATTTTGATCTCAAAATTGTTAGTTAGCATATTAGCAGTTTCTTTAACAGTGGGTTTTGTCCTTGTTTAGGAAACGCACCCCTGGTTTGGACAGGAGAGTTGGCCATGCAGCTGTTTGGAGTGTGTGGGTGTGTTTGCGCAGGGAGTGTTTGATGAGGCTTTATCACAGTCCCATACGGCTGTTTAGGACACCGCTGTTGATCTCTCTAAAAAACAACAGGGTTTAACCATGGAAGAGGTTTTCAAACAAGCAGCCAAAAATATTTGTTTTGTTTGGCTGATTTAGGTGTTTTATGAATGCTATTTTGCCTGACGAAAAAAAGGAAAACGTTTCAAAAATAGTGTTTAAAACCTTAGAATAAAAAAAAAACATCAGCATATTTTTCTTCTTGAAATTGTGACTGTCAATCGATATTTTATCATTTATATCTGCTAAATGATGATTTACATGTTTAAATTCATTTTTGTGATTGTGGTAGTTGTGATTGTATTTGCTACAGTATTATTTTATTTTTCAAAACGTTAATTAATATTTAATAACTAATTTGAATGTATTTTGTATCTAACAATGTCAAGTTTTTTGTGTATGCGACAATATTTTATTTTAGTATTGAGTAATCATTGTAGGATTTATTAATATTTTAGATTCATATATTCATTCATTAAATATGCCTGTTTTTTTTTTGTTTTGTTTTCAGTTTTTGTGTTAGTTGTATTATTTCTAACTTATATGACAAATAGCCATACCTACTGTATTGAGTTTACTTTTTTCATATGTTACGACCTCAAAGGTGGTCAGTCAAGGGGGAGGAGAGTAACATTAATTTTGGATGAAACACATACTGTAAGCAAACACACAATATCAACGAGTGAGGGACAAAATATCATGAACACCTAACCTAAATACAATAAAGTGAGTTTTATTTACAAACGATAGTGATAATTAAGTGCAAAAATATGTATACACTACCGGTCAAAAGTTTGGGGTCAGTAGGATTTTTTAAAATGTTTTAAAATAAGCTCCCTTGCTCACCAAGGCTGCAGTCAGTCAGTGGAGCTCGCCCCTAACTAGTGTGTCTAACAAAAGTGATATTCAAAGCCTATGTGTGCATTATGTATGTCGGTCGACATTCTTACCAAAATGTAACACTGACTGAACAAATTGAAATCACACAACACAGTACAGAAATTCAAAGTGTGCCAGGCCCCGCGAGTAGCATCCTGTCACCACTTTTATGCCACGGTGGCATAAAAATAAAATTTTTGGATTTAGATTTACTTGATTTTATAACCAACAATATGAAAATTTTGTCGAAATTTTTTCGAATTAATATCTGGATATTTTTCATTTAATATATAAATAAATAAATAAATAAATAAATAAATAAATAAATAACAAATATATGTACAACAATATACATTAATTATAATTAAAGACAATAATTATTAATTATATGAAAAATCGATTTTAGATATACATATTAAAAAACGATAAGCTGAACGATTTTCTTAAAACTATTTTTTACCGTGGAAGTTTTATTACAAAATAACTTCTTTCAAAATGCTGTTGTAGTTAAGTCAAAAAGTGTTGGAGATTCAACATATTCCAGTTACCTCATACAAGTTTAACGAGGATTGTTTCTAGGAAATTTGCAAATCGCCAGCACTTCTCGGCTCTAGCGTGATCCTCGGGTCACCTCAAGAACAGTCGCAAATGCCATCAGATAAAAAACAGGAAAGACGGCTCTCAGTTCCTATACCCCAGACACTTTTTGCCTCCCTCAACAGAAATCAATACCTAGCCTTGGGTAAACTCTTCAATGCCCGAGCCTTTGCTTGTTGACTCTGAAGCCACAGCGACGGTTTCAATGTGGCCCCTGTACAGCGCTGGATGTCGATACAATTCCTTTCCACTCTTCCAGCACGCCAGTTCCCATCGGAGACCTGCTTCTGAGCTCCGATTGCTTTTTGTCCCTTCAGTCGCACATTTTAGCCCCTTTTCTGCTGTCCTGTTCCACACTTCCTGCTCTTAGGCTGCGAGCGAGTCGTCATTTCTGTGACAGCCTTTACAATGTGTCCTGAGGAATATGGTTCAGCTTTAATTTTTCATCCGTCGTGCTCCTGGGATTCTGTCTTCGGCTTTTTGTAGTCTCTCTGCTTTTGTAGGTCTTCACTTTTTCTGTTAACATCTGTTCAAAATCAAATTGAACGATGTTTATTTTGCTGGTGCACATTGTTATTCTTGAGGTGAACAATTAATTTTGTAGAAGTTAATTCACTGAAAAACAAATGTTTGTTTTGATAATCTTCAATCATATTCTGACCATTTGCTTCTGTGTTTGGACTGCCACTATATATATATATATATATATATATATATATATATATATATATATATATATATATATATATATATATGCACAATTTAAGCTGACAATATATTGATGGTTGAACATTAGCCAGTGGGGGAGTGTCTTTTGTCTCTACAGGAATTATTCAGGGCCATTGTCACTCCCACGCATACAGCATGCTGACCCAAATACTGACTTTACAAATGTAAATCACTGTAATGCTTTCTTTGAATGAAAGAACAGAATAATTTTCACATAATTGTGAAGTAAATATTCTAGCCTACAAGACTGCTTACTCAAAAGTCTTATTCAGGCCCGTTCAGAGTGTTTTTTTGGACCTTATTTCAGCTAATTTTTTTTTCTCCAAAACTCACTAAAAACGCATAATATTTTATTTCTAAAAAAACGCAAGCATGTGCATCAATATTTCTCACACATTATTGTAGCACAGTTGGTGCTGAATCAAAAAAAAACATGTTGGCCAATAAGTAGCTGAAATAAGCATAAATGCAACATAGGCTCATTCTGAAATGTAGCCCTATATACATTTCTGGAGATCGTAAATTATTTAGCCAGAAGTACGTATAGCTGCATTTCGGTATTAAAATGAATGCAACAGGGTGGTATAACTCTTACCTCCGTAATGGCTTAATCTTAGTCCTCACAGTATTAAGCATTTATTCATTCCATCAAATATAACTGACAATGCTTATTATTGTGGCATCTTGTTCACTGATTGCATTTTGTTAACAGAAACAAACTAGTGCATGACATCTAGTGCCTTTTCTTTTCAATAACGTACTGCTTGTAAATGTAGAAAACCTCATTTAAAAGCAAGAGAGCGAGAAAGAGAGAGCGCAGGCAGCTTAAGGTAACTAAAGTCTCCTCTCTGAAGGTACTAATTTTAGCATATGGCTCGGGGCTTGGTTCACACAGGGGGCTCTGAATTCTTAATTCAGGGAAAAGGGGCAGAAATGAATGATTTGGGAAATCTGTCATAAAGACAGGGGAAGGAATGTTTAATTCACAGAAGCGTGGCCGGACTTTTTAAAAAATAACATGTCACTGACCCATTTTTTAAAAGTCATTTTACTGTTATTTACAGAAGGAGCTCTAAATAGACTCCTTGGTAAATAGGACCATGGGACAAGCAAGGAGCACTTCAGAATCAAACAATGAAATGAAATGGGCTTGTTTCACTCAAATAATAATGGAAGTTCATTGTAATAAAGTTACGTGAACTCAAATTTAGATTGTATTAAGGTTAAGCTAAACTGCGTTATCTTAAAGTGACAGATTTCTAGTTCACAGCATGCACTTTTTGCACAAGATTAACATATTGAGACCTAAGGTGCCTTCCAAATCGCATACTTATGCACTATTTTGCGCCATTTTGTAGAATAAATAGTGTTGGTAGTGCGTCCACACTGAAAATTTTTTCAACCGTTAAAATGAAGTGTGTAATGTTGAACACTTCATGCACTCAACGACTGCAGCTTTGCTCATGTAGCGGAAGGGGCGGAGCTATTGGGCGCACATGTTGGATTACTTTATTTATTTTGGATTGTGAAAGTATGGCCCAATCCCAATTCTACCCCTTAGCCCTTCCCTTTTCCCCTACCCCTGATTTTGCGCATTCACATTGAGGGGTAGAAGTGTCCCAAGGGGGCTAAGGGGAAGGGTTAGATACCCCTTAGGGGTAAGAAAATTTCCCAGAATACACCAACTACAAAGTCAGGAAATGCACAAATTCATATTTATTTGTCCTTATTAAAAATTTTTACGACAAACAAGCATATGTTTTAATACATTCATAACGGCATTCGTGTTTTACCGTCATAAAAAAAACCTGCTAAAATAAAACCGCTAATTTTTGCTATCTATAATCCATAATAATAACACTTGTATAGTAGTCCCAAACCATACTTTAACATCTGTCACTCGATGACACTAGAATACCCTGTGAGATAAGTCTAGTAGCTGTGTATGAACTTTTTACAGTGTCTGGTATAACATTAAAGTTGATTTCTTGTGTTTACACAGATGAATATGGCCACGGTGTAAATACACAGTACAGTTATGATCTTATTGCCACATTATATTGTTATGATAACATGATATCATTGCCTTCAGTGATTTCCTGAAGAGAAATACCAAAAAATAACGCAACTGGAATAACTACAGCAGTCGCGATCGTCGATCTCATACGAAGCGAGAGATCGCGATGACATCTGATGACGTGTGCAGGTGCTGTAGCGGTGTTCCATTTCTTAGTGGTAATTTTTGAAGCCTTTCCCCTTCACACTCTGTTTCAAGGGCCAGGGGGAAGGGGAAGATGTAGGGGTACAAAAATAGAATTGGGATTGGGCCTAAAATTATCCTACGAGAGTGATTTTAGCGCCTCCCGATGGTGAATGCAGTTATATTCATGGCAGGTATTATTTGGTAGTTTGGTTATTTATTTTACTAATTTGGCAACAGTCAAACGTCATCGGGGAAGCGGTTTGAATTCCCGCTTAGTAAATAAAACATTACTGTTCCATTTGGGAGGACACTACATACATATACTATGCTGTTGAGTGTTTAAGTGCATAAGTACATAGTGCATATGCATAGTGTGCCATTTGGGACACAGCTATAAAATAGTCTTTAATGTGCTATGTTAGAATTCACAGAGGTTTCTATAATGTTGATATTTGTATAGTCACCATTGTGGTGAGCCATATGCTGGGCTAAGAATGGACTGAAACACTTTTAGAATGTACAGTTGAAGTCAAAATTAATTATTAATTATTATTAAAATTATTTAAACAATTGTTATTTTTCAAAATATTTCCCAAATGTTGTTTAACAGAGCAAGACAATTTTCACAGTATTTCCTATAATATTGTTTTTCTTCTGGAGAAAGTATTATTTTTTTTATTTTAGCTACAATAAAAGCAGTTTTTAATTTTTTAAAAACCATTTAAGATCAATATTTTTAACTCCCATTAGCATTTTTAGCACAATGCACAATGATTTGCCTAATTACCCTAACTAACCTAGTTAAGCCTTTAAACTTAACTACACTTAATACTAGTATCTTGAAAAATATCTAGTAAAAATGATGTACTGTTATCATGGCAAAGATTAGAGAAATCAGTTATTAGAAATTAGTTATTAAAACTTTGAAAAGATATGTGTTGAAAAAAATCTTATTTTCGTTAAACAAAAAATGGGGAAAAAATATACCGGGGGGCTAATAAATCAGGAGGGTTATTAATTCTGACTTGAACTGTATGTAATGAACAATCCACAATTATTACCATGCAAGTGTATAAAAATAATATTCCTGATAGTAACATTAGCATAATGCTAACTAATACTTAATCACATTGATTTAATTCAATGTAATTTACATTATGTTAATGCACAAATACGTTTATTCAATATTTCCATTACATCTATTTAACATTTTGATAAGTGATGATGAACATTAAAATGTAAAGCTCTACTAACTCAGGTCATGGATTCAAAGAAGTCAACAAAACTTGAAGAGCCCCAATTATGCATTATAAAAGGTCATATTTTGGTTTTGGGGGTCTCCAACAACAGGCTGATATGCATGCAAGGTCAAAAAACACTTTAATTGTCTTATAATATGCATTTATTTTTACCTAATTATCCCAGCCACTCCCATATGAATCGTTCAGCGATTCATTGTTCCTAAACCCCTCCTTAGCGCGAAGCTCCAAACCGATTGGACCGATGACCCAGTCTGTTGTGATTGGTCGACTGCGTTCAGCGCGAGACAGAAAGAAATGCCCACCATGGCTACAATATGAAGTAGCAGAAAGTATATGAGAGCCCAATGCAGCAATGCAATAAAGCAATGCAGTTAAACAGCAGCATATTACACTACTCTTAAAACTGACCCCAAGTAATAACAACGACACACATTCGATATTAATCCACAAAGTGGCAAACTATTTTGAAAATTGACCGCATGTGAGGTGACCATAGCACCAAACAGCAGAGGATCACTAGTTCAGAAATGCATTTAAATCAATAAAGGAAGAAGCACACGTCACGTTTTTAACATGGTTTTGGACGCAATATGTAAATAGCTCCTTAAAGATTTAACCTGAGAGATACAGTACAAGCACTGATCTATAATAGATACATGATTACAAGCCGCGCGGGGCCATTACAACTTATAAGACACAATTAAACACATATTTTGCAAATTACACAAAACGAGGCAACAATTTTAATTACACTTCCATGTTATGATCGGGAGGAAGAAGAAACTGGTCCATTTGAACTGTAAAAGTTACTGTCAAAGTCCCTGTCAAAGTCTGATAAAGTCCCATAGTCTCTGCTGCTCCTTCAATAGCAAACAGCCGACAAATCCCGCGTTGCAGAGTAGATTATTGTATCAAAAATCAGAAAAATTACAGAAACAAACACAGCACTAGGTTAGCTATACTGTGGTATTGTTGTGAAAATGAACTTTAACCCTTTAATCCCCTCAGCCGAATCTCCATCTGTCAGTGACCGTCATCTTCGCATCATGATCAGTCCCGTGATCTCCCGCGCCACCGCTAGTGTGTGGACAATGCAATCAATCAAAAGATCCAAACCCAACTTGATTCATTTATTTGACTCTGAGTCAACTATTTTGCTAAAGAATCAACAGTTTTAAAGACAGTGCACTTTCAGATTTAAACCTCAGCTGGATGTTTTCATTCACTTAGTGCTGTGTTACACACTGCATGGAAGCTCATTTTCAAAAACCCATAATAGGGGCTCTTTAAACGGTCTAAGTAAATGTGACGCAGTATAAGTAATTAGCCCCTTTAACATACAGTAATAGTAAATAAATCTTAAATGACCCTTACAATAAGCGTAAAATAAGCTGATTGGATTAAGGCAATACATTTGCACAATTGAATTAAGTGAACTTAACAAATTAGTTTATCCAAACATCCCTTTTTTCCTCGACACCGTATAAAGTCAGCTGCAAATATAGTACAGTATGATTTATGTGGTTCATATCGAATGAGTACATGGTAGAAAGTGTTTGTCTTCTCTGCTAATGTTCTTGGTGTCTCATGAAGATGGAGTTTTGTTTGGGGCTGTTTTGAGTATCTCTGTGGTGCTACAGGTCTGGTTTAGGTAAGACAGCACTGGTCGTCTGGGTTGTGAAAGCGAACACCTCAGCCTGCAGTTCATTCAGATGCATGTTTGATCAATGAAGTGGCTCTGCATGGACTGGAATCAAGTCTGTAGGCGTCACCACACTGTTCTTTGTAAAGTACTCCTCTTGTCTACTGGGACATGCAGGAGAGAGAGAGAAGAGAGCAAGGAGAAAAAGAGTAGAAGTGTAGAAGGTTAGCTTGTGCTTTACAGAACTGTAAGGGCAGAATTTTATACTTTTTAAAAGTCTGAGGTCGGTGCATATCACCTTGATCGTTGTCAATATAATGTTTTTATGGAAAACATGATGTTTCAGGATTCTTTTATCAATAGAATGGCCAATGCATAGAATAAAAGTTGCAATTTTAGTATCCACATCATCAAAATGGGGCTAGAAAAAGTGATTTAAGTGACTTTAAATGTGGCATGGTTGTTGGTGCCAGACGGGCTGGTCCGTTTCAGAAACTGATGATTTACTGGATTTTTCATGCACAACCATCTCTAGGGTTTACAGAGAATGATCTGAAAGAGAGAAAATATCCAGTGAGAGGCAGATCTGTGGGCGCAAATGCCTTGTTGATGCCAGAGGTCATAGAAGAATGGCCAGACTGGTTCGAGCTGATAGAAAGGCAACAGTAACTCAAATAAGCACTCGTTACAACCGAGGTATGCAGAAGAGCATCTCTGAATGCACAACACATCCAACCTTGAGGCAGATGGGCTACAGCAGCAGAAGACCACACTAGGTGCCACTCTTGTCAGCTAAGAACAGGAAACTTAGACTACAATTCGCACAGGAACACCAAAATTGGACAATAGAAAATTGGAAAAATGTTGCCTGATCTGATAAGTTTCGATTGCTGCGACATTCGGAAGTTAGGGTTCAAATTTGGCGTCAACAACATGAAATCATGGATCCCTTCTTGTATTATTGGTTCAGGCTGGTGGTGGTGGTGTAATTGTGTAGGGGATATTTTCTTGGCACACTTTGGGCCCATTAGTACTTATTGAGCATCGTGTCAATGTCACAGCCTACCTGAGTATTGTTGCTGACCATGTTCATCCCTTTATGACCACAGTGTACCCATCCACTGATGGCTACATCCAGCAGGATAGCGAACCATGTCATAAAATGCAAATCATCTCAGACTGATTTCTTCAACATGACAAAAAGTTCACTGTACTCGAATGGCCTCCACAGTCACCAATTCTCAATACAATAGAGCACCTTTGGGATGTGGTGGAATGGGAGATTCAACTGCATGATGCTATCTGTGAGGAATATTTCCAGTACCTTGTTGAATCTATGCCACAAAGGCAGTTCTGAAGGCAAAAGGGTGTCCAACCCGGTACTAGAAAGTTGTACCTAGTAAAGTGGCCGGTGAGTATGTATATATGTATGTATATATATATATATATATATATATATATATATATATATATATATATACATACATATATATATATATATATATATATATATATATATATATATATATATATATATATATATATATATATATATATATATATATATAAACAAAGCCCATTTGTTGGAACCGTTATAAAACTGGTTAGGTTTTACCCTAGCACTATAGTAAGTGTCACAATCATCAGCGATCTAATCCTTACAGATTGCTGGTAAACTCACAGATCGCTGGAGAACTACAAATCTTCCAGCAAAAGAACTACAAAATCCAGTCATGCAACACACACACACCTGCTCCAAGTCTCCATTGATTAGACTCACACAGCTGAAGCTGCTCATGGACTGATTACTGGACTATTTATACACCACACAAACACACAGAAGTGGCTGAGTCTTGTTGAACAGTTTTGTGAACATTGCGGTGTGTTTTCCTTGCCTTCTGTGTTTTAACCTTGCTTTGTTTTGTTTGTTTATTCCTGTCTGCTGCCTACCTTTTAGACCATCTGCCTGTTTGTTGACCACGACTCTGGATTTTCCGTATACATCTGTTTGCTTCTTTGTTGACTGTTGCTTGCCTGACCATTGTCAATAAACCTGCGTTTGGATCCCCACCCCTGTTGTCAGCATCACTTCACATTACAGAAAGTAAATGGCACTAGATTAAGATAAATTGCTCTCACACTATTTGCATATTATTATGAGTTGCTTTTCTTAATTTTTACTATGTCACACCATAGAACATTTTTACGGTACAATAAAAAATAGTGATCTAATTGATAAAGTTAGTGACCCCTTATATTTTCTCCAAAATCAGACTTAATGCATAACTATTTCTTAAATATAGTGTTTTAGCAAAAAGCACTTTTTACTGCCTATTTGACAACTGCCAATAAATGATAAGAAATGGCAGTCATCAAACTGCAGGTTTTGTCTGGTGAAAGCTTTACAAAGCAATTTAGACGCAATCAAAAAAAGAAAAGCCCTCATCCCTTGGAGGTGAGCAGGATTTTCTATCCCTAATCTAGCCAATTTGTACTAAAATATCCCTGATTGTTTGTGTTGATTATGTCAATGAGGTTTTATTTGTCTTTTCTGATATCGATAATCCTCCAAATGCCAACTCTCTGCTGTGTTGTTTCTCCTCACTAAAAACTAAAGAATCATTTGTTGTCTGTTTATTTGCCCCCCACTTTGCCCTTTGGATTATTTGTAAAAATCCAATGCCAAATCAATGGTACACTTGATCACGGGGGGTTTGTAATCTCTGTCAAAACACTCGAAGCTGTGATATATTAAGTTGCATTGAATAGTTGTGGTTGAAACCCTGTACACAAGTTCAAAATGTCATGAGTGAGGACTGGGCATACAGCATTGATCCGTGCCCTAAAACTCTCCCATGACACAGCCGACCCAATCTGACATCACTTTCCAGCGCCTCGTCAAATATACTCAAATCTCCTGCTTGCCCAGTGATATCATGCAATTTTTGAATACACTGTCTGTATCTCAAAGAATGCCAACATTGTTTTACTCTATGCTGTTCAATTTGCATAGAACAGTTTCTCAGTAATGGCTTAATAGCAACACAAAGGTCTACAGTTGGACTCCCATAAATGAATGAATTGTATAAAAATGGGAAAAGCAATGTGAGGCTGTTTTTGGACAAATTCAAGTGTAAATTCGCAAAAAGACTCTTTAAAATTGGGAACCATTGCTAGCTAGACTCCATCTCTCTGGATCCTAAAGTTGGTGGTGGGTCTGTATATGTTTCATTTATGTTGCTCTCTTGTATCCCAGTTCATCTAAGAAACATTGCAGTCTTATTCAACCCAGACAATGCGAATATGAAGCAACTTTTGCTCCAAAGTGATACACATTTAATGTGTACTTTGGGGTTTCAACCTCCTGCTTGAGAAAGACATTTCTGTGTTTTGTCATCTTATTGTGTGAAAAAAGTCATTCGAGCTTCTGCTCAATATTATTAGGGTAAGGATTCTATTATAAAAATCAAATTCATTCATTCATTCATTCATTCATTCATTCATTCATTCATTCATTCATTCATTCATTCATTCATTCATTCATTCATTCATTCATTCATTCATTCATTCATTCATTCATTCATTTTTCTTCAGCTTAGTTTTACACAGCGGATGCCCTTTCAGCTGCAACCTACTGGGAAGCATACATACACACTCATTCACACACATACACTATGGTTTATTGAATTCACCTATACCGCATGTCTTTGGACTGTGGGGTAAACTAGAGTACCTGGAGAAAACCCATGCGAACACTGGGAGAACATGCAAACTCCACACAGAAATGCCAACTGGCCCAGCCGGCACACGAACCAGCAACCTTCTTGCTGTGAGGCGACAATGCTAACCACTGAGCCACCGTGTCGCCCCATCTCAGAACATACCCAGCCATTTATTTAAGTATATTATCATTATTTTCTTTTGTCACATTGCATAATTCATACTTTTTTCACACACTTATTCTTTCAAATGAGTCTAACAGGTGTATTAAACATCTGCTTTCAGCACTACTCATTAACACTTTTTTTTATATTAACAATAGTGTCAATGGTTACAACTGTGTCAATTGTTTTCAACTTTCTTCAAAATATATTCTTTTGTGTTTTCAGAGAAAAGAAACTCCAAAGAACTCTGCAGATGATGAGTGTATGATGACAGAATTTTACATTTTGGGTGAACTATCCCTTTAAGGTAACAATTTTAGTTTTATAATTACTTTATAATTACTAATATACAGTCATTTTCGAAAAATAAACTGTGTATAATCCATCTGATGTAAAATGTGTATTTTAGGAATGTGCAGTGGTATATTTTGAGTTTTATTATTATTGGGATAGTGTTGATTGACCGTTGGGCTAGTTTTGCTGCAAATACCTGGCAACCCTACACTGTGAAAAATATCTGTAAATGAACAGTTTTCTGTATTTGTGATTCATGATTTTATTTATTTATTATTTTGAATTGCATTATATGACCTTGATCTTTCTCTCAACAACTTTTAACCTTGAAAAGTTCAAAAACTTTCATCATGACTTTTATGAACATTTTTAATAGTTTAAAGTTATTTATTGTGTGGGTTGGTGTTGTATATTACGCTACAAAACCTTGTAATAACCTGCCAGTACATTTTCTGTTATTTTACAGACTTATTTCACTCTATATTATTTCTTATGGCATCACGGTGGCGCAGTGGGTAGCTCTGTCACCTCACAGCAAGAAGATCACTGGTTCGAGCCCCGGCTGAGTCAGTTGGCGTTTCTGTGTGGAGTTTGCATGTTCTCCTCGTGTTCGCGTGGGTTTCCTCCGGGTGCTCCGGTTTCCCCCACAGTCTAAAGACATTTATAGGTGAATTAGGTAAGCTAAATTGTCCGCAATGGATGTGTGTGAATGAGAGTATATGGTTCTTTCCCTGTGATGGGTTGCAGCTGGAAGGGCATCCGCTGCGTAAAACATATGCTGGATAAGTTGGCGGTTCATTCCGCTGTGGTGACCTCAGATTAATAAAGTGACTAAGCCGAAAATAAAATGAATTAATTAATTATTTCTTATACATTTTATTATTTCAAACTTCTAAAATGTCAATAAAAGTCACTTAGATAAACTGTAGAGTTCAAGCATCAACATCAATAGTCAACAGTGCAAAGATCAACATCCCATAATTCAATTCACAACTGTAAATAAACAGAAAACACAAACTGTTAATCAACAGACATTTTGACATTGTAGTAGTTACTTTAATGATGAAGGCTTGATTTAGTTAAAAAATTACATCACAACAGTTATTTGATTCAAGTATATCAGTTGATTTGCCAGGCATGGGCAGTATTTATGATATTTAAAATATGTATTTTATATATAAAATAGTATTTTGTAATTTGTGTTTCATAGGTTTTGGGAAAATGGCCTAATATTTTGTAACAAAATACTTTAGTGTCTTGTATTTTTAAAATACTGTAAAATACTTTGTAAGAAATCTATATGATGACATCATAAAAAATGAGGCCTCTGATTGGTGCTTTCACAATTATTTGCCTAGGCTTGAGATCAGAACAGAAAATGTATTAATATTGAACAAGGTGGTCAATGCTTAGAGCATGGATGGAAAATATGCAACACACATACAGTAAAAAAATAGCAAACAGATGCCATGGGTATATTTGGGAGCAAGTCCACAATCATTCAAAATACTATACTGCACAAAGCTAAGACCAGTAAAATGCAATAGCATTATAGTGTACAATGCATCAGCATCTGTGCTTAAGAAATGAGATGGAATAAAATATCAGTCCAAAAACAGTAATATGGAGCCTACAGCACATAATCATTCTCAGTCTCAGTGCTGCAGGTGAAAATACAGAGGAAGTTTAGAAATATAAAACACTTAAAGATGGTGTATTGGTGTTCACTGAAGCTGGATTTATACTTTCGCCTGGTGCCGCGCGACACGGACGAGGCTTTTATATTTGCTGCGTTCGCCGTTGTGATATTCTTTAAAACGACAGGGGGCGGTCAAAAGAACCTGACCGTAAAGTCAGACAGATAAACAGAGAAGTAGGAAGTTTCCGGAACTATGTCATGTCATTAATATCATTCACGATTTTTTTACTAATTATTTGTATTGTATTTATAAATGATTTTAATGATTATGAGGATATTTATAACAATTCAAGATGTTTTTTAAATCAAATTTGATGCATCACTTGCTTTTGTTCATATCTCCGACAGTTTTACCTATTAAAGTTTATTAAAATATTAATGAAAACTGAGCATGGGTTGCTCTACAAACATATTCTTTATTATGGCAAGAATAAAAGCAAAAAAAAAAAAAAAAAAAAAAGCACACTTACTAAAAAATAGATTTAGATTTTTTGATTTAGCCCGCTCCACAATTCACACATTACTGTCTGGTAAGTTTCTGTCCTATACTTATGCTAAAAGGGTAATAATGATCCAACATTCCTGACCATTATCACCAATAAAGCCTAGAAAAACTGGGCATCAGTGTAAACCGAAAGGTTCAAATATTCATGTCCAGTTTTCAAAGCAATAATTTGTTCATTTTAGTTTTGTAGCTATTAAATTGTTTAAAATTCAAAATTTTAACATATACATCAGTGTAAAACCTATGACTGGTGGACAAACATATTTCTTTAATTGTGTACATGGGTCTCCACTTTGCCATGGCCTCTTTTGGCTTTACAATCCCTCAGGTTTTTCCAAACCTTTTAACATAAACTCTCCTCCTTTCCCACGGCTGTTGCTATTTCTAGCCAAGAATTATTGATCATCAGGTTATCTGTATGATCACGGATCATAAAGATATGTGTACAGTTGTACTGTTTCAGGCAAAATCTCTTCAAAGTGGTTCATTCAACTCAAATCAAACGCGGCGCCGCGCACACTGTTCGCTCGGGTCTCAAAAAATGCCATGCGCACCGCCAGCCGAAATCATGTCGCGCGCTCTCAAAGCGAACTTCCGCTAACTCAAGCGAACTAACAGACGCGTCGAGTATAAACCAGGCTTGAAGGGGTAAACTAAGACCATTTTAGTTAAAAAAAAGAGCTGACAAACTCTTGGAAGAATGAGTAAACTGCACAAATAATAACAGTTTTAGATGGACTTTCTGTATGAATGTGTACTAAAATCAAAGAGAAACAAAGGTTTATGAATACCTCCTTGTGTACAGGAGTAGAGGTGAATGACATGGCAGAGAAGCTGACTTAAACTTGCTCACTGTTGCTGTCAAACATTATTTACTTCACTGAGTCACTTTAATGAGGGTGGTGCAGTGAGTAGCACTGTCGCCCCACAGCAAGAAGGTCTCTGGTTTGAGCCTCGGCTGGGTCAGTTGGCATTTCTGTGTGGTGTTTGCATGTCCTCCCCGTTTTCGCATGGGTTTGCTCCGGTTCCCCGCACAATCCAAAGACATGCGGTACAGGTGAATTCATTCATTCATTTTCTTTTCGTCTTAGTCCCTTTATTAAGCTGGGGTCGCCACAGCGGAGTGAACCGCCAACTTATCCAGCATATGTTTTATGCAGCAGATGCCCTTCCAGCTGCAACCCATAACGGGGAAATACAGGTGAATTGGGAAGCCTAATTTGGCCATAGTGTATGAGAGTGTATGGGTGTTTCCCAGTGATGGGTTGCAGCTGGAAGGGCATCCGCTGCGTAAAACATGATTAAGAAAGGGACTAAGCCAAAAAAATGAATGAATGAATGAATGAGTCACTTTAATGATGAAGGGATTGATCGTGATCGAATATGCCTTTTGATGGAAAGTCTGAAATTTCATGCTCCTGTAAAAGTATTTCGTAGTACTTTCAAAATACAAGATACCGTATTTTGTTTTAATACTTGTTGTTGCTGCTGTATTTTTCAGCTTGTTTTAATACATGTAAAATTCAGGGTATTTGGTATTTTATTTTAAAATACAATGTATTTTTGCCCATCCCTGGTCTTTGCCCACCCAGATATTCTGCTCATTTTGGTAAGTCAATTTGCTTGCAGTTTTCTGAGCACATTCAACTGCGAAACACAGATAGTGAGAGAGAGAACAAAACTTTCACTTTCTGCTTTCATAGCAGTAATACTATAAGCTGGTTGATTCCAGTATATTCTGTACCATACAGATTCCCAACGGAAGCTGTGTCAGTTTTCACAGTTCTCAGAAAATATTCAGCAGGCGGCTGAATCTGTCTAGTACATCTGAAATCTTTCAGCATAGAGTCAAGAGTTCTGACTTGAGCCAGATTAACTCCTGCTGTATTAAATCACTCGGGGGACAAAGTGAACACAGCTCAATGGCTGCAGTCTAAGGATCTACACAGCATATTCACCCTGTTTCTCTAAATAAGCTTCATATTCAGACTTTCACACAAAAAAAGTAAATCTGCCATCCTTTAATCCACTATGCCAGTTATTTCTACTCTTGCAGATGGTATTCAGGTTTGATTTTTCAATAGGGACATCATCTTATTTAATAATACACTTTAATAATTTGCTTAACTCATATAAGCTATATTATCATGTTTCATGTTGTAGATGTCAGTGCATCTAAGACAACATCTCTTTTTGATCTCTTTTATACATTGGTAACACTTTAGAATAAGTTTGTATTTAATGTTAATGCATTTACTATCATGAACAAACAATGAACAATACATTTATTACATTTCTGTCATGAACACTCAGGATTTAGTATGGTAATGAATATGGATATGGCGATGTTGATGTTGATATGTTTGGTCTTGGTGGTATAGATCTGCTATGCTGCTGCTGCTGCTGCTTTGATTAGTACAGAGACTTGCTACTGCCAGTATATACACAGGCATGCAGGGATGCCAACTTTTGGTTTTAGCTTGGAGTGAGAATGTATGCCCCGCCCCTATGCCAATCAAGCCCCTCCCACAACAAGCCATGCCCCTATTTATGTATAAATTTATATATATATATACAAATTGTAAATATATGATTTTAATAAATACTTTTAAAAAAAATGTATTATAAATAAGGAGGAGACGCAGTGGCGCAGTAGGTAGTGCTGTCGCCTCACAGCAAGAAGGTCGCTGGTTCGAGCCTCGTCTGGGTCAGTTGGCGTTTCTGTGTGGAGTTTGCATGTTCTCCCTGCGTTCGCTTGGGTTTCCTCCGGGTGGGCTGGTTTCCCCCACAGTCCAAAGACATGCAGTAAAGGTGAATTGGGTAGGCTAAATTGTCCGTAGTGTGTAGTGTTCTATTGATGACTATATGTTTCTATTGAAAAAATATGTTTTATAGAATTATCTGTTTTGTGTTGTCTTAGACCTGACTCATGGCTAGGGCCAGACGGAATCTGCAGATGTTTTTTGCAATTTCTGCGTAGAATTTTGGTCAAAATCTGCGGATTTCTGCAGAATTATTTTAAGAGTCTCATAACTAAAACCTTAATATGTGAAATATGTGTAATTTAAAAAGTGAATAAATTCAGATTTACACACATTTACTCAAGTAAATAAACAGAATTAATGATGGGCTAAAAATCTGCGTAATTCTGCGGAAAATCTGCGGAATTCTGCGCGCGCAGATTCCGTGTGGGCCTACTCATGGCCAATAATTAGATTTATTAAGACTAACCTCCCTGACTTTCTGCTTTATACAAAAAAAATCTATCAGGTGCCATTAGTCAAAATAAGATCACCATTATCAAATTATTTAAACTTTAGACTTCCAAAACTCACTGTGTGCCAACACAGTCAATATATATATATATTGACTTATACATACAATAGCGATGAGATTAAGTAAAATTAATTGTTTAATATGTGGTTTGAAATCAACGACAACAATTTTATGTTTTCCATGTAAATGTTTGTTTAAAACCAACCAAAAAGCCAAATTTTAGACACAGGCTCATTACATCAGTCTTCTACATACTGTAAGTTTTTATTTTATTTTATTTATAACAATTTTTTTTTCTAAACCTAGTGCGTTTTAATGCGTTTCACGTATTGATTTTGCTTCACCCATTAAAATATTAACCATATTACATTTTAATCAGTTATGGCCTTTGGTATTTATGTAGACTGAGAATCCTAATTAAAGTCTATGAAAGGGGTGCATTTTACATCTGGAGTGTGTTTCTCGGCACAACACCTGTTGCACAACGCATGAGCGGTGCATGAGCAGCATGTATTTTTTTTGGCGTGCATGTTTACAACTAAGATTCATACCCGGAGCGGGAACGCAAGCAGCGTCAAGCAGGAGCGGTGCGTGAGGCACGGGTACTTTTTTCTGCGCTCTTGCGTCAGTTTGTTTTTTAATCCATTGCTTTCACCAGTGTTGGTTTGGTTTCACATAGAGAATAACATTTTTATATAACAAAAAAGTCTTTAAAACCACCTTTAGTATAACGAAGAAAAAATATTTTGTGGGGATGATTTTTCTGCATGAGGAAATGGATGTGTGGCGTGAGAGCGTGAGAATACTGTCAATTCCATGACTCTCACGGCGAATGCGTGACAGTTGACAGTCCTGGATATGCCGTCTGAGAATATAACACACTGTTACTGCAAACATAATATATATTTAACCCCGTAGCAGATCTAAACACAGGTGGAGCTGGGGTGGAGGAGGGTCTCCGTAAATGCGCTGCAGCTTAACAGTGTAACATGACGTGGAGCTATTAACCTGATTAGAGGCAAGCTCAATGGCTGCCGAGGTGACAGCAAACAATCTCCTGCGCCATGTAGCTAATGACGCAGGAGCAGATTAGGTGACCTATCAGCCTGCGCGTGCATAGTTTAATGGCAGAATTTTCACTATTCATTGTTAGCTCATGTTAACTCACCGTGCATTGTTAACAAGAATGAATTTGGATGTTAATAATGCATTATTATATACTGAACTATGATTAATAAATGCTGTACAAGTGATGTTCATAATTAGTTCATGTTGGTAAATACATTAACTAATGAAACCTTATTGTAAAGTGTGACCTGATCATTTTATTCACACTGACAGCCTGCATTTCACAAGCAAATATGATCATTGCAATCTTCCATATCACTCTGCATGCAACAAACCCGAAAGCAGGCAAATTTATAATAACCGCAAAAGTCACTGTGACATAGCAGCCAAACAGAAATAGCCCCGTATTCTGTGTGTCACAGCAATCGGATGTAGGATGACAGATTACAGACCACTGGCATTAAAAAGAAATGAAAAAGAAATCGCGGAGAGCCCCCGTCTTAATCCTCACGGATAGCCTGTCTATCCATCAAAGAGGAAGAATACAAATCCTGCAGGGAAATTACCTGAACCCCCGCACATTATGAGAGGGACATCTCAATATCTCCCTGCTGAGACTCGCTGGTGAAACCACTGAATGGTGAAAAGTTGATCAACGCCACACTTTTAGACTAAAGGTAATGTCAGAAACACACATTGTTATGAGCCATAGAGGAAAAGCCATAGACATGTTTATCTATCTATCTTACTTACATTATTCCAGTAGATAATGAAATGAAGGCATGTGCTAATCATCAGTGTTGGGTAAAGATATTTTTAACAGTTATATATTACATATTACATATCTTAAACCTATCTTCTCTTTAAAAAATTATAGCATAACGCATGCTTTCACATTACGTTCCTTAAAAAGTAACTTATTTAGTTACTTTAAAAAGGTGACTCAAGATTGTGATATTTTCCTTTAATCTTGTCTGTATCTATCTATCTATCTATCTATCTATCTATCTATCTATCTATCTATCTATCTATCTGTCTGTCTGTCTGTCTGTCTGTCTGTCTGTCTGTCTGTCTGTCTGTCTGTCTGTCTGTCTGTCTGTCTGTCTGTCTGTCTGTCTGTCTGTCTGTCTGTCTATCTGTCTATCTGCCTGCCTGTCTGTCTGTAGATCTATCCATTTGTCTGTTGGTATGTTTGTCTGTCTGTCGATAGATCTGTCTGTCTATCAATCTGTCTGTCTGTTTGTCTGTCAATAGATCTATCTCTCTGATTGTCTGTCTGTCTGTCTGTCTGTCTGTCTATCTATCTATCTATCTATCTATCTATCTATCTATCTATCTATCTATCTATCTATCTATCTATCTATCTATCTATCTATCTATCTATCTATCTATCTATCTATCTATCTATCTATCTATCTATCTATCTGTCTGTCTGTCTGTCTGTCTGTCTGCCTGCCTGCCTGCCTGCCTGCCTGCCTGCCTGCCTGTCTGCCTGCCTGCCTGTCTATGTATCTGTCTATCTATAGATCTGTCTGTCTATAGATCTATATATTTGTCTGCCTGTGAGGATCTGTCTGTCTGTCGGTCTGTCTGTCTGTTTATATGTCTGTCTGTCTGTCTGTCTGTCTGTAGATCTATCCATTTGTCTGTCTGTTGGCATGTTTGTCTGTCTGTCTGTCGATAGATCTATCTATCTATCTATCTATCTATCTATCTATCTATCTATCTATCTATCTATCTATCTATCTATCTATCTATCTATCTATCTATCTATCTATCTATCTATCTATCTATCTATCTATCTATCTATCTATCCATCTGTCTATACATGTATCTGTCTGTCTATAGATCTATCTATCTATCTATACTCGTATACACTTTTTTTAAACAACACACTTTACATGCCAATTTGCACATAACAGCTGCACATATTATGTTGTATTTCAAGAGTTCCCACTTGGATATGCTTAGCGTTTATAGCAGGTTTGGCATGCTGTCCCGGGAGAGAGCCCTGAGCTCGGAGATACTTGAGCCCAAGGCTCCCGCCCAGTCAATAAGCATATAAGAGGATCCGAGATCAGATAGGTCTCGAGAGCCCCCTTAGAAAAGGGAGGAAAAGGAGGAGATGGGGTGGAAGGGGGGATTCTTCCAAAACGAAGATAGAGCAGTAGGGAGAAATCAATCCATTTAAAGTAAGCTTGGATCACTCTGATTGGATTATTACTGATTACAGATGAGCAGCCAGACGTGTTCAATCATATCACGTGCTCCTCTTGAAATTAGTTTGTGAAACTTCACATAGTAATATAGCTGTACATACACTTGTCAATTTGTATATTTGCATTCACTACTTTTTAAAATATATTTATTATCTGTTTTTTAGTCCTGTCTGTAATTCTGTTGCATTGTAGAAGCTCTGTCACGAAAACAAATTCCTTTTATGTGTGAACATACCTGGCAATAAAGCTCTTTCTGATTCTGATTCTATTTGTCTGTTTGCCAGTTTGTCTGTCTGTCTTTCTGTCTGTGTGTCTGTCTGTCTATCTATCTATAGATCTATCTCTCTGTTTGTCTGTCCGTCCGTCCGTCCGTCCGTCCGTTTGTCCATCCATCCGTCCATCCATCCATCCATCCATCCATCCATCCATCCATCCATCCATCCATCCATCCATCCATCCATCCATCCATCCATCCATCCATCTATATGTCTGTCTGTCTGTCTGTCTATAGATCTATCTATCTATCTATCTATCCATCCATCCATCCATCCATCCATCCATCCATCCATCCATCCATCCATCCATCCATCCATCCATCCATCCATCCATCCATCCATCCATCCATCCATCCATCCATCCATCTATCCGTCTGTCTGTCTGTCTGTCTGTCTGTTTGTCTGTTTGTCTATGTCTGTCTATAGATCTATCTATAGATCTATCTATCTATCTATCTATCTATCTATCTATCTATCTATCTATCTATCTATCTATCTATCTATCTATCTATCTATCTATCTATCTATCTATCTATCTATCTATCTATCTGTCTGTCTGTCTGTCTGTTTGTCTATGTCTGTCTATAGATCTATCTATCTATCTATCTATCTATCTATCTATCTATCTATCTATCTATCTATCTATCTATCTATCTATCTATCTATCTATCTATCTATCTATCTATCTATCTATCCATCCATCCATACTTCCATCCATCCATCCATCCATCCATCCATCCATCCATCTATATGTCTGTCTGTCTGTCTGTCTATAGATCTGTCTGTCTGTCTGTCTGTCTGTCTGTCTGTCTGTCTGTCTGTCTGTCTGTCTGTCTGTCTGTCTGTCTGTCTGTCTGTCTGTCTGTCTGTCTGTCTGTCTGTCTGTCTTTATCATGCTTATGTTATAGCCTTTTTAGAAGTAATCACTTTCTTGTTTACTTACATTTTATTTTCCATACATTTCATGACATTTACTAAGGTAATCATCTTGGAATTATGGGGTGCTGTACCATTTAATGCTGCTTTAAGCTTATCTCTAAACCACAGGGTGACACAAGAGCTCATTAGCCAAAGAGAAAAAGGCTGTGGTAATGAGACATCTTTACATTTGTCGTCTAATCCATCTTAGTGTGAATGTACTTCTGAGCTTTTTTTACTGTATGTTTGTACAATTCAGTTACAGCATGAAAATCTGGAGGTCAGCGTGCTGCATCAGACAGTTTGAATACCTTGAATGTGTTTACAAGGTTAAATGACTGATCTTACAAAAGCAAATATATTTGTTTGATGTTTTGGATAAACTGTATGAATCATTTATGGTCGGTTAGATAAAGTTATGAAATGTAAGAAAGCACTTTATTCAGTGAGGGGTCAAGGAATGTTTACACAGTTGCAGAATAGGTTAATTTCGCAATACGGTTAGGTTCACTCATGTTTACCTGTTATTTACAACAACAGATACAATCAGAAAATCAAACGAGTGATTTTTTTTACTCTGAAAGTGGTTAAATATGGTTAAGCTCGATACCATTGAGATACTGTTTACATCCCATTTACATTTTTTTTTGCGTTTCCCCTATTTGGATAGCTCTCTGATTATGAAAAGGACAGGTCTAAATCCCCTCCGAAATGCAATTGAGATGTATATAAATCTGATCGCTCAGACTACTTCAGGCGGTGGTCTTAGACTGTGTCTGTGTCCGAAATCGCCTACTAATCATTAGGTACTACAATTTAATTTAAATTTATTACTCGACCGTTAAAAAAGTACATTCTATACAGTATGATTGTGAGGAGTATGAATGGAACTCGGACATACTAAATCCGCCATTTTGTCATCATCACGTGACCTACCCATGTCATTTGCGTTGCTTCACTCCCATTCATGAATTCTCTCGCAGGGCGTCATGGGAAAGCATACCATGCATTGGATGTGCACTTCAGAATCTTGCTTGAGATAGTTAGTCATCCAGGTACTTCCCACATACTGTTTTTCGATTTCTATGAATTCAGACATACAGTACTACTCGGCTCGCATACTGTTTTTAGCATATTACAGTATATAGTTTGGAAGTATGCAATTTTAGACTCAGCCAGTGTTTCTCAACCACGCTGCTGGAGGACCACCAGCACTGCACATTTTCCAGGTCTCCTTAACCAAACACACCTGATTCAGATCATCGGGTCATTAGCAGAGACTGAAAGACATGTAATGGGAGTGACAGACAAAGGAGACATCCAAAACATGGAGTGTTGGTGGTCCTCCAGGAACATGCTTGAGAAACACAGGTCTAGGATGCATTCCAGACAGAACTGGACAGGTCTAAATTGCATCTGGTTTTTGAAACCACATAAATAAATCTTTCTCCACCCAAAATAAAAAAAAATAAATAAACGTGAGAGCGCAGGTGTTGTGGGCTATATAACCGTCTGATACAAGAAAAAATGCATAAGTAACAAAGTGCCACAGATGACAGTTTTAGATGTTTGTTTTGTTTCATTTTAATGGTTTGTTTTGCTTTATTTTTGATCATGAAATTATGAAATTAAATAGTTAAATTAATATCAGATGGCAGAATTAACAACAGAGATGCAGCAGCTGTGCGGCACAAATGACAATGAATACACGATTCGTTTGCCACGAACGTGTAAAAACTTGCCTCAGTCGTGTCAACCACACAAGTGTTGACGCAGTGTTTCACATCTGGTGTGAACCCAGCATTAGATATCTATTAGATTGACTGACAGCTCAAATTTAACCTTGTTTTAGCCACTATGTTTATGTTTAGACATCTATTAGGCGTCCATTAAACACTAGAAAATTGCTTGCTGGATTTACATGTACACTACTGTGCTGATATATATGAAAAAATTTGCTTATTGAAATAACCTGTTGTCCCAGTAGGCTATATGGAACCCAATAACCCTCCTGGTATAGTGACATCAAAACTTAATGATAGAGACTCTGATTTGGATTACCTTTATCCGACTAATAATAATATTAATAATATTAATAATAATAATACTCAAAATGAACACGAATTGAACTAAAGGCTGATTTATACTTCTGCATGAAGCACAGGTGTATGGCCTGCTCAGCCTTCACACGGTCGCATACCCCTCACCATGGTTGACGCGGATGCTGTCCAAAAAATGTAACTACACTTCACAATGAAGCGTAGTGCAAACTCTGTGATTGGTCGGCTTGGTAGCTGTGATGAGCGTGGGCGGTGATGAGAGTTGCGAGCTCGATGGAGCGAGTGTTTACAAGTGTGGCGTCCCATGAAGGAGCTCCAGATAGAAACTATTGTTTTGTGCTTATCTTAAGATTAAAGTCGTTGCACATCCACCGGTTCCCGACTCTGAATGAGCGAGTTTTAGCTACTTGTACATTAAGGTAGCGTTCAGAAAATACAAAACACCCACGAAGAAACTCGACACAGAGGAACATAAAAACCAAACTGAAAACTCAAATTTAGCCTTGTTTTAGCCACTATGTTTATGTTCAGACATCTATTAGGCATTTATTAAACACTAGAAAATGCTGACTGGGTTTGCACGCACAGTACTATGTTGATATACAGTATCAAAAAAAATTGCTTATTGAAATAACCTGTTGATCCCTGTAGGTTATATGCAAACCAATAACCCTCCTGGTATAGTTACATCAAAACTTAATGATAAAGACTTTGATTTTGATTACCTTTATCTGACTAATAATAATAATAATAATAATAATAAAAATAATACTCGAAATGAGCACAAATTGAACTAAAGGCTGATGTATACTGCTGCGTCAAGCGCACGCATATGGTCTGGCGTAGCCTTTGGGGAGGTCGCATACCCCTCACCGTGGCTGATGCCAACGCTGATACACATCTCTCAAAAAAATGTAACTACACATTCCAACGGCGCGTAGTGCAAGGTATGTGATTGGTCGGCTTGGTAGCTGTGACGAGCCTGGGTGGAGCTGAGAACCGCAAGCTCGATGGAGCGAGTGTTTACAAGTGTGGAGTCCTGTGAAGGAGCTCCAGATGGAAACTTTTGTTTTGTGTTTATCTTATGATTAAATTCGTTGCAGATCCGCCGGTTCCCACCTCTGAATGAGCAAGTTTTAGCTACTTATACATTAAGGTAGCGTTCAGAAAAAAGCAAAACACTCTCAAAGAAACTCGACACATAAAAACCTACTGCTAGCTAGTGTTTTGCAGAGTGATTATTGCACTCTAAAGTTTCCAGATGGAAACTTTTGTTTTGTGTTTACCTTATGATTAAATTCGTTGCACGTCCGCCGATTCCAGCCTCTGAATGAGCGAGTTTTAGCTACTTGTACATTAAGGTAGCATTCAGAAAAAAAAAAAAACACCCGCAAAGAAACTTGACACATAAAAACCTACAGCTAGCCAGTGAAGTATAAATGCATGACTACGCGCAAGGCTAGGGTCACGGTGATCACTTGACGCAGAAGTATAAATCAGCCTTAAGACACATAGAGTTTTGCTATTTCAGTAGCAGAAGTTCCCAAACTTTTCAGCTCGCAACCACCAAAATAACAATGCCAGTGACTCATGACCCTCAGTTTCCTCTGAGGTTATTATATGCCTTGCATGCAAGGGTGCATAAACTGAACTCACATTAAATCTAAATATTTGCATTGTGTAGGACTTTTCACCACGTTTTGTGACAGGATAAACACAGCAGCAGTGATCAACTGTTTAGCAAGAATTTCCAACGTTTTCTCGTTGCACATTTTAAAAAAGCTTTCGCTAAATTCATAAAAAAATGAAACAAAAAATTGTATATGGGACTATAACAAAGACTAACTGTGCTTTGATAAATGAAATTCTGGAGGAAATGTCAGATGGCATCACATGGAGACATAATGACATGTGCCATTAATTAATCTATGCATGTGAAAGGAATATTCTAAAAGCAGCTTGTGTGAACACCTTAGTTATAATATAGTTTTAGGATATAAGGTAAATAACTAGATTACTAATTGTCATGTAAATGTACCCAGTCTGTACGTCATAATTTCAAATAAACCAGAATTACATTGTAAACCTTGGCGATTATATAATCTCATTGGGATGTGTAATGCGGTCAGACAGGCTGTAGTAAGTGTGATCTCTGAGCTGTGGTAATGCCGGCAGGCAGTGGGACTCCTCAAGATGCAGAGGCCATGCTGAACAAGCCCTTTCTATGTTAATTTGCGCTCTCTCTCCTTCTTCCTGCCAGAAACTCATGCTGAACCTTAATTCAAGCCCTTATCATTCTGGGGCTCCGGCACACTGCTATGCTCCTGGGCTTCAAAGACATGCGGGACGAGGTGTGGAGAACACTGTCAGCCCGTCCTGAGCCCTCAGAAGACCCTGTCCATCACACACATCGTCCCTAATGACACACTAAAAGGACACGGGTTTGTAGGTCAGATTTTAAAACTGATAAATAAGGGCCAGATGTGCTTAATTATGTCAGTGATATCATCATCATGTCGTATAATAAACCCACATCAATAAACAATCACAGAGTCATGTCCTTAGGCTAGAAGTCAACAGCGTTATGGCCTGAGGAACAAAGGGGGTTTTATGTTGATTGTTTCTTATTATAACAGAAACATCAAGCAGATGGGAGTAGTTTGAATGACCCGACCTTCGGATGAGACGTTAAACTGAGATCCTGACTCTCTGTGGTCATTAAAAATCCCAGGATGTCCTTTAAAAAAAAGAGTAGGGGGTTTAACTCTGGCCAAAATTAACCCCTGGCCTCTGTCCATCATGGCCTCTTAACAATCACCATATCATAATTGGCTTCATCACTCTTCTTCACCAATCAGCTGTGTGGTGTGCAGTCTGGCGCAATATGGCTGCCGTCACGTCATCCAGGTGGATGCTGCACACTGGTGGTGGATGAGGAGTTTCCCCCAAAAAAATGTGTAAAGTGCTTTGAGTGTCCAAAAAAGCGCTATATAAATGTAAGGAATTAAATGTAAGGAATTCTAAAGTTTGGATGAGAAGGGTCTAAAGCAGTGGTTCCCAATATGGGGGTCGCGGGACAATGAGGGTGGATCACTTGGTGATTTCCAAAAATTGAATTCATTTTATTAAACTATTAGAATTACCATATTTTATTCATAACTTACAGAAGATAAAAATAGTTAATAGTTACATTAAAAAACAACATGCAAATAAAAAGCAATCAGCCTTTTGATTTGTTTTTTTTTTTTCCATTGGATTGTGCCCCCTGGAGAGAATATGTTATATTAAACAGCACTCACGTTCATTAAAAATAAATACAGGCCATGACTGAACATGGAGGATGATCTCTGAGTGGCGTTCTCCAAAATTAAACCAAAATTAAAATTAGACTTGGGCCTATTGGTCTCTGTGCGCCATTGCATGCAAGGCATATAGACCTTTTGGAGGGATGTAAGCAAAAACAATGGTCTCAACCTATTTCCTGTTTTACATTTTTTAATTTCTATAGCTTCCAAGAATCCAAAAAGAGCCAACTATTGACAAACAATGTTAACATTAAGTTATGATTGAATTGCCTCATTACGGTTATTAAATAGTTTGATAACAAGCAGGAAATTTTCATGGGCCAAGGACATCAATACATTGAAATGTTCTATAACCACCCCAGAGGAAATTGAAGGTCACGAGTCACTGGCATTGTTATTTTGGGGGTCGCGAGCTGAAAAGTTTGGGAACCCCTGGTCTAGAGCAGGGGTGCCAAACTTAGTTCCTAGAGGCCCACGGCCCTGCAGAGTTTAGTTTCAACCCTACTTCAACATATTTACCTGTAGGTTTCAAACAAGCCTAAAGGACTCAAATAGTTTGTTCAGGTGTGTTTAATTAGAGTTAAAGCTAAACTGTGCAGAGCTGCGGCCTTCCAGGAGCTGAGCTTGACACCCCTGGTGTAGAGTAATTATTCCTTGCCTGTTTAATTAGACTTGGGCCTATTGGTGTCTGTGCGCTATTGTGTGCAGGGCATATAGACCATTTTGATGGATGTAAACAAAAACAATGGTCCCAACCTATTCCTGTTTTACATTTTTTTTTATAGCTTCCAAGAATCCAAAAAGAGCTAAATATTGATAAATAATGTTATGATAGCTGTTTTACCATTAAGTTATGATTGAATTGCCTCACTACAGTTATGAAATAGTTTGATAACAAGCAGGAAATGTTAATGGGCCAATGACATCAACACATTGAAATGGTCTAAAATAACCTCAGAGGAAATTGAAGGTCCAGAGTCACTGGCATTGTTATTTTGGGGGTTGCGAGCTAAAAAGTTTGGGGACCCCTGGTCTAGAGCAGGGGTGCCAAAATCAGTTCCTAGAGACTCACGACTACAGAACCTACATAAGATAAAAAATAATAGTTACATTAAAAAACAACATGCAAATAAAAAGCCAATAAAAATCAGCCATTTTGGTTTTCCATTGGATTGCGACCCCTGAGGAGATACATTATATTAAACAGCACTCACGTACATTAAAAACAAATACAGGCCATGACTGAACATGGAGGATGATCTCTGAGTGGCGTTCCCCAAAATTAAACCAAAATTAAAATTAGACTTGGGCCTATTGGTGTCTGTGCGCCATTGCGTGCAAGGCATATAGACCATTTGGAGGGATGTAAGCAAAAACAATGGTCCCAACCTATTTCCTGTTTTACATTTTTTTTTCTATAGCTTCTGAGAGTCCAAAAAGAGCCAAATATTGATAAATAATGTTGTGATAGCTGTTTTAACATGAAGTTATGATTGAATTGCCTCACTACAGTTATGAAATAGTTTGATAACAAGCAGGAAATGTTAATGGGCCAATGACATCAACACATTGAATTGGTCTAAAATAACCTCAGAGGAAATTGAAGTTCCTGAGTCACTGTCATTGTTATTTTGGGGATTGTGAGCTGAAAAGTTTGGGAACCCCTGGTCTAGAGCAGGGGTGTAAAACTCAGTTCCTAGAGGCCCACGGCCCTGCAGAATTTAATTCCAACCCTGCTTCAACATATTTACCTGTAGGTTTCAAACAAGCCTGAAGGACTCAAATAGTTTGTTCAGGTGTGTTTAATTAGAGTTAAAGCTAAACTGTGCAGAGCTGCGGCCCTCCAGGAACTGAGTGTGACACCCCTGGTCTAGAGTAATTTTCCTTGCCTGTTTAAGAATAATTTTATTCAGACTGAAAGTTCGAGTAGTCCCTCAGAGCATCCACTTTCAATGCTATATCCACCAAAAGGTTAGATCTAAAAACTACGGTTAGAGTTGTATTGGAAGAGCTTCAAACCAATTTCTTCGCAAAATGATTCAGTGTTTCAAAGCATACAAAACTTTGAATCAGTATTTCAGTGTTTCGAAGCGTTCGAAATATTCATTTAGCTGGTGATTGATAATGAAGCATGTTTGGTATGCTGTCCCTGAGCTCTGAAGATCCTCGAGCCCGTGGCTCCCTCCCATTTCATCAGGAGAGAGGGGAGTCTGAGCTCAGGTAGGTCTCGAGAGCTCCCCTGAATTCATTCTTTCAGCCTGTTCTTTGATTATTAGAGTTTGTGCATTGAAAGCTTAGTACTAAATGCTCATTTCAAGAGTTCACACTTAGTGATTTATCACATAGCTTGTTTGGCATGCTGTTGTCATCTGACCGCTGCTGAGGCCAAGGTGAACTTCTTGAGAGTAAGACATTAGAAAAAAGATTTAGGCTTATTTTATCTATAATATAAAGCATATTTGAACAGTGGGAGGAAACCGGTGAGCCCGGAGGAAACCCACGCCGACACGGGGAGAATATGCAAACTTCGCACAGAAATACCAGATGGCCCAGCAAGGACCCGACGCCATTGGTATTCTTGCTGTGAGGCAACAGTGCTAGTCACTGGGCCACTGTGCCGCCCATTCTGGATAAAGGTGAAAGAAGGGGAGGAGGGGGGTTTCTTCCAGACGAAGATAGATGTAGAAAGGAAATGAGAATGTATATAGTGACTTGGGATCCTTTGATTGGAAGATCATGATTAGCTAATGTGAGCCAGCTGGGTCAATCATGAGCACGTGCTCTTCTTGAAATTTGTTTAAAATTAAACTTCACATACGGTGCCAATTTGCTTTATTTACTTCACTTATACTGCATGTCTTTGGACTGTGGGAGAAATCCAGAGTACCCAGGGGAAACTCACGGCAGCATAGGGAGAACATGTAAACTCCGCACAGAAATGCCAACTGGCCCAGCCGAAACTCGAACCAGCGACATTCTTGCTGTGAGTCGACAGTGCTACCCACTAATATCAGGTAAAAAAAACAAACAAACAAAAAAAACATGTTCAGTGATTCGCCACTGGTGGGCGATCTGAATGAATATGCGTATTTCATGTGGATTTTATATTATTTCACAGATCCCCCCCCCCAAGTGGAGAACCATTATATATTTGAATGTTTCAAAACAGTAATGACGAAATGAATCCATGTTTACGGAAGTCCAGCCTGATCTCACGAGGAAACGAACTAGTTTACATTTTGTCAATTTAGTGGCTAATTCGTTAAATAGAGAGTTCATTCATACGAAAATGTATCATTTTAAAAAGGAGGCATGGCACCAAACTCCACCCCTAAACTCAATCGTCATTGGGCAATGAGCAAATCGTACTAAATTGTATGAATGAAATTGTATAAATAAATACTAAATCAAAAAGTTATGAATTGACATGAGATAACGTTGGGAAATCGCATGACTTCCAATTTCCCAACAGGCACTGCACAACATCGTAAGACGTTAATATTAGGTTAGATTTAGGTCATGACATCAGGTGACCAAAATTTAATGTCTAGCCAGCGTCTATACATTCAATAACGACGTCAAATTAAGTTGATATTTAGTTGATTTTAGGGTGTGTTGGAAAGTGACCAAAATCCAACATCTAATAGATGTCATGGTGGTAACGTCCACACAACGTCAAGGTGTAACATGATTAGACGTTGATATTTGGTTGATTTTAGGTTGGACATTGATGTCGGCCTGACATTGGGTTCTGACGTCAACCCGATTTTCATTTCCAAACAAAATCCAACGTCCCCACGACATTGGGGTACATTGGGGTACAATGTCAATATGACGTCATGTTGACATCCTCTGCCTGCAGGGTTAATACACGCTCTGAAACCACTGATTCAAAACTAAAGATTCATAAAGGTTTTGACACCACACGAAGCAATGTTTTGAAAGCAGCTATTCCTGTCATGTCGTACGAATAGATGTATTCAAAACTTCAAAGATTCTGAGATTTATTTTTTTGCTGTATTTTCTACACGGATTATCCACATGCACCACAATTGAAAGTTTAATCTCAATAAGCAGACCTACATATTTATATGCAGCTACTCTACCTGACCCATTATTAATCATTATAGCTGAGCGTTTACCTAGTTTTAAATAAATAATAATAGTAATTTTTTGTGTTGGTTTGTTTCTCTGTGGCGACCCCTGATAAATCAGGGACTAAGCCAATGGAAAATGAATGAATGAATGAATGAATGAATGAATGAATGAATGAATGAATGAATGAATGAATGAATGAATGATTTCCTGTTTTACATAAGGCATAATGTACATCTAGGTGGTTGTTCTCGTATAATAAAGTCAGGTCATATCAAGGCTGAAGGGATTTATTCTGCAAAAGCAAACTATTCTACTCTACATTGTTTAAATAAACCCATTTAGAATAATTTATAAAACAATGGACAATTAGGCAAATGTCCCACAGTATGATTTTGAGCAGAAGGAAGTGTTTTTCTCTTTGATGGCAGCGAAATTGAGCTGCTGGATGTTCAAACAGAGGAATTGTTGAAGCAGCTCGTCTGTTCTGTCCTAAAGGCAGCTTTATGATTGTAAGACAGTAGCGTGAGAAGCAGGTGTGACTGAATCCCATGAAAGCAGCGGAGCTTTATTTTATACGCTTCAGTCTCTTTCCAGCCTCCAGAGCCACTGAGTCAGCAATCTGGCCTTAAACAGCCAAGAACATAAAAATCTGTTCAAAGCGTATGCCGTAAAAAACATCCTTAACAAGACTCTCTGTAAAACTCTTATTTTATTTATTTATTTAATTTTTGAAAATTTTTTTTTTTTTTTTTTTATATGATTAAAAAAATCACTATTCACTAAATTCACTTATTCATTAAAATATTCACTATTGTTCTTTCAGATTTTTAAAATATGTACATATCATAAAAAACTAAAATTTTAAATAAAAAGGCATTTCTGTTTCCCTGTATGAAAAAATTTGTATTTATATGAAGTCATGGGGCATTAATAATAAGTCATTTTATTGCATTTTAAGTTAAATAAAATGAATACGATAAAATGTCAAACATTTTGCAATGTTAATATATCTCAAATATTTAAATAAAATACCAATATATTTATATATATATTCATTTTTGGCTTAGTCCCTTTATTAATCAGAGGTCGCCACAACAAAATGAACCACCAACTTATCCAGCATATGTTTTACGCAGTGGATGCCCTTCCAGATGCAACCCATCACTGGAAAACACCCATACACACTCATTCACACACATACACTACGGACAATTTAGCTTACCCAATTCACCTATAGCGCATATATTTGGACTGTGGGGGAAACTGGAGCACTCGGAGGAAACCCACACGAACACAAGGAGAACGTGCAAACTCCACACAGAAATGCTAACTGACCCAGAGGCTCGAACCAGCGACCTTCTTGCTGTGAGGCGACAGTGCTACCCACTGAGCCACCGCACTGCCCACATATATACATACATATACAGTTGAAGTCAGAATTATTAGCCCCCCTTTGATTTTCTTTCTTTTTTTAAATATTTCCCAAATGATGTTTAACAGAGCAAGGAAATTTTCACAGTATGTCTGATAATATTTTTTCTTTCTGAAAAAGTTTTATTTGTTTTATTTCGGCTAGAATAAAAGCAGTTTTTAATTTTTAAAAGCCATTTTAAGGTCAAAATTATTAGCCCCTTTAAGCTATTTTTTTTAATAGTCTACAGAACAAACCATCATTATACAATAACTTGCCTAATTACCCTAACCTGCCTAGTTAACCTAATTAACTTAGTTAAGCCTTTAAATGTCACTAAGCTGCATAGAAGTGTCTTGAAAATATTTAATAAAATATTATTTACTGTCATCATGGCAAAGATAAAATAAATCAGTTATTAGAAATGAGTTAATAAAACTATTAAGTTTAGAAATGTGTTGAAAAAATCTCTCCGTTAAACAGAAATTGGGGGAAAAAATAAACAAGGGGGCTAATAATTCTGATTTCAACTGTGTGTGTATATATATATATATATATATATATATATATATATATATATATATATATATATATATATATATATATATATATATACACACACACACACATTTAAATTGTTAATAATATTTCAAGTTTTTTGAGAATGAAATGGGGCCTCATTTTTGTTGTCCTTTCCCTGATTGGACTGCTATAAAATTTGTAAATACAATAAAAAAAAAAAATATTGTCCCCATTTTTTTTTACTCATAGTTAATCATTAGTGAGATGTCAATTCTTAATTGTCTTAGATTTCTTAATTGACTAGAAAATGTTCCCAATCTCAAAAATATCAGAAATATGGCCACCTACAGTTTATTTATTCAAATCGACATTCATTGAGTTGTTGAGATATATTTTTGTAAAAATGTTACATTTAGTAGTAGTTGTAGTAGTAGTAGTAGTTGCAGTTGCAGTTGTTGTTGTTGTTGTTGTTGTTGTTGTTGTTGTTGTTGTTGTTGTTGTTGTTGAGTAGTAGGTGGTTGACGAGATTTCCCTTAAAAATGTGTATAGCGGTTTGAGTGTCCAGAAAAGCACTATAAAAATGTAAAGAATTATTATTATTAGTATTAGTAGTAATATCATCAATTTTATTATATTACATTACATTATTGTATCTACTTTTTACCAACATTTGTTTGTTTATATGTCACATCTAAGGTTCACAGTTAAATGGACATGATTATTTTGTCCTGATTTGAACTCAAGCCAAAAGAAAAAGAAAAAAAACTTGAATTATTTTAAGAGTACTAGCACACTCTAGAGTGACTGTTGTGACTTTTCTTAAGAGGTTAAAAAAAAAAAGAGTAAAAAAAACAAAGAAAAGTGAGTTCTGAATTCAGCTCCACACTCTGGATATGAAACGCGCTGGAAGACTTTTGAAATGTTGAGCTGAGCTCTCTTGTTTCTAAGACAGACTCTTTGTTAAAGATGATATTCCCTGGGCTTCACGGCTCCGGATTCTCCTCTCCAATCCAGAGTGGAACAAAGCACTTAAAGAGCGCATTTTCATACGTTAAAGAGCCACTTTTTCCCCGGGTTATGCTTCTAAGGCGGCACTAGGCAGCATGGAGAACTCAATGTTAACCATATTAAAATGCGTGTTCATATTTCATGCTGCCTATATTAATAAAGAGCCCCAGCAACCTGACATTAAATATTTCTCTGGACTCTGGAGAGCAAAGCCTCCTGGGATTTCAGTCCATCAGGTACTGCAAAACGCTCATTTTGCACTGGCGAATGCTTGGCTACAGGGAATGTTTTCGTCAGAACTTTAATGTTCTATATTCTCAAAAAAGTCTAAAGTCTATTACACTGAAAAAAAAAGATTCATTGGATGTACTAATTTTTTCAAGGTAAATGGTTTATCAGGTAAATTTAAGTAAATTTATTTATTATTTAATTCATGAATGGATCAATAATTTTTTTTTCTATCAGATTTCATTCATTTTTATGGTACATTTATTCAGTGGGTATCCATATGGCGGTGGGTTGGACTTTATTCATTAAGTCCCTTTATTCATCAGAGGTCGCCACAGCGGAATGAACCACCAGCTTATCCAGCATATATTTTACACAGCGAATGCTCTTCCGGCTGCAACCCAGTACTGGGAAACATCCATACACATTTACACACATACACTATTATGTGTTTACACAATTTAGTTTATTCAATTCACCTATAGACCAATTACCATGTTTGTAAACATTCAGGATGCGCGCGCAAGGAGGTGGCAGAAAAAAACCTGGAGCGCTAGCATTTACAGTGAGGGAATGACATGTTTGTTGTTGTTTTAGAAATAAGATATATTGATTACATATTATATATATTATTTACATAATGCTTTCAGCGTATTATAACAGCTTGTCACCCAGTGATAAGCACAGTGATTCTGCAAAATTAACGTTAAAGTGAGCGGCGTTCGTCTGACAGGTCCATTTGCGATAGCACCCTCCCAATGGATATTGAATAATGACGAAATGACCAAGCATCCAGCCCGAAATACACAATCTCATTGAAGCTCCAAGGGATTTTACAAAAGAGAAGTTAAAGGTCTACAAGTGTTTGGATGCCAACAATTGTGTTCTGTGTGGTCATGTGTAAGAAATAATGTTCCATGATTACCAGATTCAAAACTATGCAGTGCTAAAAACCGAGGTTCTGCCGAGCCAAAGACAAGGCAAAAAAGAAGGAGCTAACGTTATACAAGGGTAATCATCAACAGCAAAACTGCATTCTGACAGCGAACTACACCTGTACAGCAGGCCCAGGGTATGTGAACTTACACATAAAGGTAAAGTTGGTTTTATATTCGTACATTCAGACTTTTTCCTTAATAATATAATTTCATAAAAGTATTATTTGCAAACTCTAAATAGCGAAATCATATTAGCAGCCAATGACTATCAAAGTACAACATTGTTCACAGTCAAATAAACAGTGTTCATGTTGATTTCAAGTCACACTTGCAGGTTATTTCAGAGCGAATACTCAAAGTGCCGTGGTAAACAATAGGGAGTGTGTCACAAGTTGTCACTGAATGAAGGTGTGAATATAAAACCAACTTTAATAACTTTCACGTTTCATTCTTAGCATTCAGTGTCCGCAGTTTAATTAACCATATGTAACTGTTTTTGCTGAAATCATTGCTGCAATCAAAAACGAGTAATGTGTATGATTCAGCATAGCGTGAACTTACCTGACATGACATGAGAACTATAGAGTCGAGCATTTCTAATTAGGTTATCACTTCATTCAGCTTCCTTTTAGTCAAAGACGTCTGCGGTCGGCATTGTAAGCAGTGTGGCATGGAATTTGACATCCTACCGCAAAACACGACATGTTTGCTATTGCAGCCGGTCTTTTTTTTGCAACCGGGAACCCGTGTGACGTCATGTATGACGTAGGTTGGTAATTTGTTTATAATGCATGTCTTTGGACTGTGGGGGAAACTGGAGCACCCGGAGGCAACCAACACCAACACGGGAAGAACATGCAAACTCCACACAGAAATGCCAACTGACCCAGCTGGTACTCGAACCAGCGACCTTCTTGCTGTGAGGTGACAGTGCTAACCACTGAGCCACCGTGTCACCCTAAACAAACAAATTTAGTAATGTTCAACTTAATATTTTTGTTTAAATTCAGTCCATTTAAATAGTTTGCAACCATTACATTAAAAATATTTAGTAAATCCAATGAATATTTTTTTCCTCAGTGAAGAGTCATTTCTTTAGGAATGAAAAATCTGTGTGCTGTGGGAGAATTGAATATGAATATATTTTTAAACCACTCAACAATTTATCTTTTTTTTTTTTGCCTTCTCTCTTTGCGCTCATATTTTATGAATCATAAACATTACATTTCTTTGTTTGACTTTATGCAGAATTTCTGAAGGACATGCAGAATTCGCCGGAAAGTTTTGTTGCCCTATAGACGTTTGCAGAGTTGAGCAGAAAATAGCCTGAACTGATGCTTGCTTTTGTTGGCTGAGAGAAAGACAGCAATGCAATGTAAACATCCAGAGGTAAGCATGAGAATCATTCATTCATTCATTTTCTTTTCGGCTTAGTTCCTTTATTATCTGGGGTCGTCACAGCGAAATGAACCGCCAACTTATCCAGCATATGTTTTACACAGCAGATGCCCTTCCAGCTGCAACCCATCACTGGGAAACATCCATACACGCTCATTCACACACATACACTACGGACAATTTAGCCTACCCAATTCACCTAGCCAATGCAAAAATAATAGTAGTTCTTAAGCGGGCTAATACAATTGACCTTGACAGTTTTTTTTTTTTATCATTTATATTTTTGTTCCAGCCAAACTAATAGAAACAATATAAATACAATAGGAAATACCATGAAATTTCCCTTACTCCGTTAAACATGATTATGTTTGAAAAATAAAGTCAATTTTGTCAGTATACCTGTCGCAATCACCAGTGATCTAGCAGTTGCAGATCGCTGAAGAACTACAAATCTGTCACAGAACTGAACTTCAAATCCCATCATGCACCTCACACACACACCAGTTCCATTTCTCTCCCTGATTACACACACAGCTGTTAACTCATCATGGACTGATTATATGGACTATATATTCACCTCTCAAACACACACACACATTCATTGCTGAGTCTTGTTTGATGGCTGTAACATTTCTAAGCGTTCTCTTGTCTAGTCTTGTCGTACTTTTGACCTTTGCCATGTTTGTTCACATTGTTTTGCCTCCTATATCGTTCATTTTGCCTGTGACCACAACTAGGATTTTAGATTACCCCCATGTATCTGTTTGTTCCTGTTTGACCATTGCCTGCTTGACTAAGCTATTAAAGAAACTGTGTTTGGGCCCTCAACTCCTTTGTCACTCAGCGTCGTACTGTTACAATATCATTACACACAATTAAGCTGCAAAAAATTCCCCAAATTCTAAACCCTAAATCCCTCATATAGCTGACAGTCCCTAATCTCCAGTGGTATGACAGTAAAACAACCCAGAATTTATTTGCCCTCAGCATTGAAGTGTAAATTGAAATTGACAGGATAAATGGCAGTTGTTGAGACTATGGGTGGAAGTGTCAGACCAGACAGTCAGTGCCTCGGTCACACCAACATCTCTGCACAACTCATTACACATTTTTTTTTCGGAGCCACCAGGACATAAAGCAGAACTCCTGTCCACTGTGAACGCTCCACTGGCTGAGCAGAAGAGGCAGAAAATCATTACAGTCAAAACATCTCTGCCAAAGGTCACTTAAATCAGGGAAATGAAATTAGTCACCTTGAAACGCAGGATAGGGATGTTGTGTGGCAGAGCGGTTTGGATGCACTGGAAAAATACTTTTTACAGAGCCCTTTCTGCTGCTAACTGGATTCTCCAGCCTTTATATAGATAGAGCTGAAGTGTGATGTCTCATTCAGGGCCGTCGGCAGAGCTGGATGTGACCGTAACGGCTACAGTAGTTGTAATGCTGGAGATAAGGAGGCCAGGCACAATGCATGGACGGACTGGGTCAAGATCTGATACTTCAGCCTGACTGTCTGACGCCTAAACAAATCAATATAAGCATGTTTCTGACAGAGAATGAAACAACACTGGCAGAAGTGACTCAGAGAGACCATTAGCTGAAAGTTGGACGTCTGGCGCTTTTATGTTTGCTGGTGTCTGCAATGATGACTAAATGTTTTCAAGTTGAAAAGGGCAACTACTCTTTTCTTTTTGCACTTTAGTGTTATTCTTTCTTTCTAAAGCTCCATATTATGTTCTCTGAAGGCCCTCTCATAAATGTATGTGATGTGAGAAGATTCCAGCAACAAGGAATAGATATTACAACCAAGGCTCATTCTGAAAACGTATTCCCGTGGACGTTTCTGGAGACCGCGAATATGTCCCGGGAGGTACGTATTCTTGCAGATTTTGTTTTTTGCGAATCCGCGAGAGGTCGCTGTGTGCGCCTTTTTGTATCTCAAATGTCTCTCGCGAGTGCCGTTTGCGCCCGCGCTGTTCTCGCATAACCCCTCCAGAGGCCGCTGTCGACCTACCGTCTGTCTGTCTGACTGAATGAGTGACTGGGCGACCGGCCAATCGACTGACCCACCCTCCTCCTTCCCTAAACCCAACCAATTTTACCGATTGACCCGCCCACCCACATACTTCCCTAAACCCAACCAACTGTTTAAGAAAGCCGTCCAGAAAATGCAAAGCCCTTGTCTGATTTTTACCACGTTTTCAGATTTTACCACGTTCTCACCCTATTGTTCACTTGATCATTTTATTTTTTGAATTCTGTTTTTTGTCTTACCTGATTTCTGGAACGGCTCTTCCCCGGACTCGAACCCGGTCGTTGTGGTCAACTCCTCTCTGCGTCTCAAGTCCGCCAACGTACACGACGAGCTAGCGGGACAAACTGGTTGAGGCGGGAAAGGCCTCCACATGGAGGTAAGTGGTCAGCCGGTAAGTGCCAAAAGGAACGGCGTCATACCGCCTCGTAGCGTTCGCTTAAAAAATGAAATGCAGCCATACGTACCTCCGGCTACATAATTCGCGGTCTCCAGAAACGTCCACGGGACTATGTTTTCAGAATGAGCCTGGGTTGAGATATTAAATGACATTTATTTGATAAGTATTATTTGAGAAAACATAGGATTTCTTTGGCGGAGGCCTCGTCCGTAGCTTGAATCGGACAACCCAGGCTCATTCTGAAAACGTAGCCCTATATACGTTTCTGGAGATCATGAATTATGTAGCCAGAGCTATGCATCTTTATTATGCAATATACTTGTTTTATGTTATTTTTCACGAGTTCACAATTTTAACATTTATTCTTCCATAATATCCTCTGCTTCTCATTGTGTATCTCTATAGGATAAAATCTCTGATTAACATGGTAAGATATCTTTTAGTGCGTGTTACGGCGTCACATTTGGCTAAAACATATGTAAGAAAAATGGCATCATCTAATGCGCTTCTATTGTAGGAAACTTTAGTTCAGCTTTTTTCAGCAACAGTATTTCATTTTCTTCATTGGGTCATTAGTGCGGTCATAGAACTGTCAGCCACACTGTAGCTTCCCACTGTATTTATAGACTCCGAGAGGAGATTCTGAATGGTTATATATAGATCATTATGTGATTTAAATTATGCAAAGAATGGTGACCGATGTGCATAATCTATCTTGTTACGTTATTACGTCTCATTTGGTTTTCATGAAATCTGGAGGAAAGAGTTATGCAAGTTTCCTCCTTTACCTCTCGTCTTCCTGTTTTTTATCAATCCATGTCATTTAACCAATTCACAACATGCATGTATAAGTTAAACGTGCACAGTCATCAAAATATGTAAGGAAATTCTTCTGAATAAAGGTTCTAGGTTTTTATATTCTGTACATCATCAGTTCAACTGTCCAACCCACCACCATATGGATTCTCACTGAATAAATGTTTCATAAAAATGAATGTAATCTGATGGGGGGAAAAAATGAATGACCCATGTGTTGAAATGAGCAGAACTAGAGCTACAAAAAGATAAAAGGGGTAGTACACCCAGATTTGAAACACAAAATATTTGTGTATATCATTTTTTTCACACTTTCCACCTCACAGACTTTTAGTATATTAACCAAAAGATTTGAACATCCTTGAAAATATGTTTTGTATTCATACAATATTGTAACAACGTGGCCAAATAAATGATCAGAGCATGAATACAGCTTTGTTTTTTTTCAGGGAATGATATTTCTAAAGGAGCTGTTGACATGGAATTGAACCAGATTTTGGTAAAAACCCAAACAATACAAACATAAAAATACAAACAAAACCAAAAAATCTGAAAAATTAGTTATGTGTAATAACAATGGGATGACACAAGGAGAAAGTACTGATGTAATGTGAAGTGACGCTGAAAACAGGGAGTGAGGATCCAAATGCAGGGTTTATTATACAGAGTTGGTCAGGCAAGCAACGGTCAACACAGGGGCAAACAGATGTATGTAGGCAAATCCAGAATAGTAGTCAATAAACAGGCAGATGGTCAGTACAGGCAGGCAGCAGGCAATGTAAACAAACAAGGTGAGGGTCAAAACACAGCAAGACAAGGCAAGACGCGTTGTAATGTCACAAACAGGTAAACAAGACTCAGCAACTAGTGTGTGTGTCTGTGCTGCTTAAGTAGTCCATGTAATCAGTCGTTGACAATCCTCCGGCTGTATGCAATCAGTCAGGATCAGGAACAGCTGTGTGTGTGTCTGTGGTGCATGACTGGAACTTCATGGAGTCCATGAAATGGTGGATTTGTAGTCTGTTACCGATCAGTGTATATACCAGTGATCTGATCAGGCTGGATCACTGGTGACTGTGACAACTGAAATGTATTTAATACTTTATATAAATTATAAAATTTTTTTTTTTTTGGTGATGGCAGCTTACAGACACCTTTTAAATGGAGAATAAAGTCACATAAATTGCTCAGGTGTGTTTCTCACAGACTTCAACAGAGTGTTAAAAATCTTGATGTTTCAGTTGGTTTCGTCTGTCAAATCTGAGCTTTATTTTGTATTTTATATTGGATTGAAGTTAGGTGATTGGCTGGGCCATTGTACAGCTTGATTTTCTTTCTCTGAAAGCATTTGAGAGTTTCCTTGGCTATGTTTTGGATCATTGTCTTGCTGAAATGTCCACCCCGGTTTCATCTTTATCATCCTGCGAATGTAGATGTTGAACTGAAGCAGTTAATAATAATTTACAATGAGGAAGGGCAGAAGGGTGCTGATTTGTCTGTATTTTGCACTGTCTGTATTTTGCACTGTCGTTGTATTTACACTATCTGTATTTTGCACTGTCTGGAGCCAGCACCTAAGCTTTTCACTTAGCACATGTGCTGCTGATGATGTGACAATAAAAGTGATTTGATTTGATTTGATTTGAAGAATTACTGAGAGATTTCAGGTGCTGTCTGAGCTTTCACTGCCTTTCTACACCTCCCTTTCTTCATGTGTTCATTACTTTTTCCCTGTGTCATTTCATTTTATTATGCATAACTTAATTTGCAAACTAATTAGATTTGTTTTCTCATATGGATTTCTTTGGTTGTTACCAACATCCAAGGAAAATTCAACAATTTCAAAAAGGTTTTTTTTTGAGAAAAATGGTGACGTGTTTAATACTTATTTTGCCAGCTGTATCTAAGTAAATAAATGTTAAAATATTACATTTATCTAAACTAACCTCAAACTAGACTTAATTTAAACCTAACTTAACTAACCTAAAATTAAACCTAAAGACTTCACCCAAAAATATACATTTCCTCATCATTTACCTACGCTCAAGTGGTTCTAAACTTTTATAAATGTCTTTCCTCTGTTGAAAACAAACCAAATATTCTGAAGAATGGGTAACACTTTATTTTTTCATGGTCCATTTGAGTATTAGTGGACTGTCTGCTTAATATCTGTTGATACTGCTCCTTCAACAGACATTTAACTGACTATAAGAAACTTTGCAAGTACTTGTCAACTTACACTAACCCGAACCTAACAGTCTACTTATAATCTAATGAGAATTAGTTGGCATGTAGATGCAATGTAACTTAAATTCAACAAACGGACCATCAAAATAAAGTGAGCAAATCTTCAGAATATCTTCTTTTGTATAGATAAGGAAATATAAAACTCGAACAGGTTTGGAACAAGAGTAAATCATGACAGAATTGTCACTATTAAAGAGTAAAGCAATTAGTCTACATAACAGCAAAACATCAAGAAAACCTGACTTTCTTCTAAATACATTTCACTTGTGCATTGCGTAGGGAATACGCAATGCACAAGTGAAATGTATTTAGAAACAACAGCAAATATCCAAAGCAATGCCAAAAATTAATTGGGTGAAAAAAAACAAATTCTGAAATAGGAACCATCTGCATTCATTTGAGAGCGGCTGTGCGATGTCAGTGGAAGTGCTTGTGTGTGCATAATTCCCAATGGTTTATGAAAAGCCAGCTAACAACCGGCACAGTCCATTGTGTCCAGAGACTCATTGTGTGTGCACTGCGAAGGCAGTTTAAAATGGTTGATCCAGCTTAATTTGACTTTATTACACAGGGCAAATCCCAGTGATAAAGAGCCAAGCTGGTCACAGGATATTATTTAGGGCTTATTAGCAGAATGCAGCGGGCTGTTACAGAAAGACATGCTGTGCCCTCCGCCATCCTGCCCGTGTCCCCATACCTCACTGGATAATTCTATCATCTCAAATGATTTCCCTCACTGTGTTTGTACTCAAGGATTTAAAAAAAATGCACTCATCCTATAAAGACCTGAGCTAAAAAAAAATAATAATAATAAGTAACCGCAATGGCGCCACTGGCTTGTTTTCAAATTTCAGCAGCGACACAAGGCACCAATTAGGAGTGAAATTATTTCAGACTTCTGGAGGCTATTCGGCAGTAACTTTCCAAATACAGCGAGCTTGTTTGATTTAATGAAATCATAATGAAAACGAAAGGCACACATAGAGAACAAAGCTAATAGCAATAAAGCTAAAGCACATTGGTGAGGGCGTTCATGTTAGTTACTTCTGGATTAAAATAGAGATACTGCCTTTTTCAGTGCTAGATAAAGGCCAGTGTGTGTTCAGTCTAGCAGTTTATTTGTCTTCGCTGTGTCCAGTCAGTCTGGTGCCCTGCGGCCAGATGCCCAGAGCCATCAGCTGAGGGTTGTGTAGGGCCATCACTCGCTCCCTGAGGCGAAATTTCACCAGCAGTGCCGGACTCTGCAGAAAAAACATTACCAGCCTGCAACTTTGCTGCCAAGTTTAATATGCCTTTTTTATTGATAAAAAGTTCAGCATTCCAAACAAGCAGAGCACAAGTACATGCAATATCTATCTATCTATCTATCTATCTATCTATCTATCTATCTATCTATCTATCTATCTATCTATCTATCTATCT